>APFE030100820.1:0-15114 GCA_000404065.3 Pinus taeda
GCCACCGCCCGATAGGAAAAACAACACCATCTGTCTGAAGATGTTGAACCAAAGCTGCCATCAAAACTGCCTGAAGTTGATCATATGAAACACCAGCAAGGCCAAAAAGAGTGGTCAAGCCCAGGTGGCTTTATTCCGCCATGTCCTCACTTGGTAGCTCCTCCCCCAGCTGACACATAATGCTCGTTTGCATGCCATCGTTGCATGCTTTCTCGCGTTCTGTCAGCGCCCTGGAGAGATCAGTGGCATTAAGGTTACCTTCCCCTTCCACTAGGACAATGGCATCAAGAGGCAGAGTGGTGAGAGGAGCAACTTCCCTGTCGAGTATTTTCCCTGTGCGATTCTCTGGGCTTCCCTCTATCGAAATCGGCTCACTGCTCTGAGAGGGCTCGGACGCAACACAAATCACAGGTTGAGGCCGGTTTTCTTCTTCAGAGAGGATAATGGTAATATGAGCGGTGATCATTGGCTTGCTGAGGTTACTCTGAAACTTAAAGTGAGTGGTTTGGAATGCACTATTCGGGGTCTACCTGCGAGCAGGGCTCAGTGGAGGCGAATCACCCGGAGAGGAGGGAATATTAACGGGATGCAGTCCAGGGTCCCCAGAACTGCTAGCCATTGAACGCCTTCGGCTACCATGGCGCGCCCCAGAGCCACTCCTCATACTTTGTCGAACCATGATGAGATGAAGAAGGGGAGGCACAGTAAGACCAGGGGCAGGATAGGAAGACAGCTCAGGGAACCACTTCAGTCGTTCACGACAGGCCTTAGAGAACGAAAAGGGCCGCACAAATCGATCCTTCGAGCAAATAGAAATCTCAGCAGAATAAGACTTCAGACCAGAGGGTGGGGAGGAGGCAGGAAGCTTGCCTCTGTTATCGGAGACCCACTTTCCGCCAAGACCCACAGCAAGCTGGATCTTGGAGCATGAAGGTTGAGCATAAGTTATGGTGAGGATGAACCAGAGCGCCATCAATTTAACGAACATTGCTTCTCCTTGGACGACGCGAGTCATTAATGCACAGATCCTACCAAATCCACCTCTCTTAAGGCTATCCTTCTTGCGCCAGACGAAATCCTCGGTTGCCACACTGATCTGCAGCTGGCAGTACCATGTCTGTCTGTTAATCATTACGGGCATTAGAGATCATTAATGTCACCCACATCCGGGTAAAAATAAATTTAGGTTGATGTCTTAGTAATTTTAATTTAAATGTTGAATAAAAAATATTTCATTAAATAAATTATGAACTAATAACAAAAATATCATATTATTTATTAAAAATATTTTGTTGAAATAAATAAATAAAACCATATATAAATATTGTTCACTAGAAAAATTGTAAATAATTGTGAATGTAAGTATTTTAAATTAATACTCGGTCTCACATGCACACACTTAAGATCTCTTATTTTAGAAGTTTTGCTGATTAAAAGGAAATTTGATCTAATCACTTGACATCACATTTAAAGGAAAAGAAACATAGGTACTGAGCTATCTAAAAAAAGTGCACAACAAGATTGAAGGTACACAACATGATTGGAGATTACAATGATGGCCAACATTATGAATATTACCATCGACCATTCATAGGCAGGCATGAGCAAGCATGAGTTAGATGAGAGATTACCAGAATGATCTCTTTTTTTCTTTTAAATCAAATGCTTTTAACAATTTTGTTACTACACATGTATATAGATAGTTGAATAAAAAAAAAATACTATATAGTTATAATGTTTTTTTTTCCTGAATTTTTAAACTGAAATCTGCAAATCCCAACATACTTGTTATTTGAGACACTACCATATGTAATTTACATTATTTATTAATGAAAATTAAGATTTTTCTTTTTCAGGGAAAAATAAATAAATAAACTTAATCAAGAGAAATTTTAGGAATTATAATTCTAAGTAAAATTTAAGAGAAATTTTAGGAATTATAATTCTAAGTAAAATTTGAAATTAGAGATCTAACTAAAATTTGAAATTAGACTTGTAATTACCTAAGTGGCACAAAAATAAGAAACATGAAGAAGATCTATGGGACGACCAGGGGTGAAAAAATCCCAAGAGTAAAAATTGGAAAATGAGTAAGGGAAAATGTTTTATTTTAAATTTTTAAGTTAGAATTTAATTGTTCATATATGTAAAAAGATGACAAATGTAATTGTGAATACTAAAAAAATTTAGTAATTAAGAAAGTGTACTTTTGCATGTAAAAATATGTTACCTGTAAAAAAAAAAGATATGAGATGAGAATTGGTGGATGGATATCATAATGGTTGTATAAGTTAGTGTAAGCTTGTGATTTTGGTGAGAGTTTGGGTTTGGAATTGTAATTGAGTGGTAACTTTTCAAGCAAAGAGTTGTTTTCCATATAGCTATAGTTAGAGATATTGTTCTCCTTCATACAATATTGTCACAATTTGAGGTAAAAAAAGAGGATTACTTAGAACAAGGAGGGAGGTTAAGTGGTAAAGTGACAAGTCTAACATTCAAAGGAATTCAACAATTAATGTGAAAAATTCAAAATTCAGTGAAGTTGATATATTTGACATAAGCTAATTGATTATTATAACGTATTTATTGATGAAATTGGGATGTTATAATAATGAATTTCATAATAATTTTAGTTATTATTATACTTACCCGTTTTTCATTAAATTGCTATTAGTTTTTCTTTGACTAAAAAATTTAAAATCTATCCAAAGTTTAACATTATAAAATTAAATTTATCATTTTAAAATAAAATTAATTTCTAGTTATTCAAATATGATTGGTGAAAAGTCTCCCCTTAATTAATGCAATAAATGGCAAAGAAATTGGATTTTGTTGTAACTCTATTATTTAATTAAACCTACGTATATATCACTAATTACTAATATACAATAAAATATAAATAATTTGAAAAATAACATTATATATTAATTACTATGTACCATAAACACAAGTGGTTTGTAATTAAATTCAAAAATTTAGTTTTCTTATTGGTGTAAAGTATTGAATAGACAATTTTTATGGGTTTTATTTTTTAATTTACAAAAAATAATTTAAAAAATATAAATTTGAAAAAAATATGTAAAAATAACATATGTACAATTTGTACAACTCTCATTATATCAATCTATACTCTAATGAGATGACATGTGTACTATAATATGGGCATTATATAAAATTGTCATCATAATATTAAATAAATAATTATAAAATGCTATCATATCTCAAAGTCAATTATATATTATATATATATATATATATATATTATAAATATATATTTTTAATCTCAAAAAAAGTTTAATTATATAAAAAATTAATAAAAAAAGTTAAACATATATTCATATAATTCATTTTACAATTTTATTATTGTTTGGAGTACATACAACACATCATGACATTAAAGTATTTTATTAAACTAAATAGAAGAAAACTAACTATGCCGCCTCGTTTTATGTCAATGCAAGTTTTATTTACTTTTTAGGGCATGGTAGGGCAGTTTTGAATACCAATTGAATTATATAATGAAAAAGTTGAGGCTAATACAATTCTAGATTATATAAATTTTCAAAAAAAATAAATTTTGTATTATATGTTATATGTATGGTTTTCAAGGTTTTTAATGTTTTAAAATTGTTTTTGTTTGGTTAAAAGTTTGTTTTTCTTTGATGTAATGAAATAGGTTAACAACCCAAGACCTAAAGGTATCGAGTAAGAGTGGAAGCCCACTCCCTTATGGGTCACCAGTTGGTAATTCTAGGTGGTGTAGTTTTCCTTGAATAATGGTGATGAGTTAGCTTGTATTCCGAATCGCAGTCAGTAACAACTACTCTCACTACTATTTTGACAATTAAGTTATGATATGTTTTCCCACTATAAAAAAGGATTCCCAAAGTTTCCTACACCTTAACATCTAATTTATCATTGTTTATAAAAATTATTTCATGACAAATCTCTATTATGTTTATGAAATTTTTTATTTTTTTTAATTTGAGTATGAATATTTCTAGAGTCAGTAACTTGATGTAGATGAAAACTTCTGGTAAACTGTGTTGCCATTGATTTGCCCAAGGTTTCGGATAAACACTTAACCCATCTTTAGAGACATCAAGCTTCTTTGATGATGTGAAGAGTGCTAGACCAAATTAAAAAGAGGGTGGAGTTAAAATATATAACACGGTCTAGCACGCTTCACATTATCAAAGAAGCTTAATGTCCCTGAAGATGGGTGAAATGTTCACCCAAACAAATCAATAACAACACACAATTTACAAGAAATTTTCATTTACATTAAATATATATAATTTATAATTATACAAACAAACTCTAATCAATAACAACACACAATTTATCAGAAATTTTCATTTACGTTAAAAAAAATTATAATTTATAATTATACAAACAAACTCAAAAAATTATAATTTATAATTATACAAACAAACTCTTTTAAACTATTGATTTTTTAAGTGATCTTAGTCCTTGTACATTTTCTTGAACTCTGAGCTATATTATCAAATTGATAGATATTAAGTAAATTCATTTTCAAATTCAATTTAAGAATTTTCACCACAAGTTTTTATTTCACTTCCACTCATAGAATTGGGGACGGAATTGCAGATTCATCTCCAAAATTTTAATTCACATTTTACTCATAGAATTTAGGGGATGGGATTGGGATTCACTTTCCATTCACAGAAAAATTCTGCTTGACATGTCGCTCACATAATACAAGGATTCATTCTCAAATTTGTTACAACACTTCCTCAGAACTTGTGAATCGATTTTGCAATTGAGGACCCCTTCAGTTGTTATCAAATGCAATTTCATAAACCTCGTTACATATTTTCAACATTATAATGTGATTATAATGTGATTTTTGTTGTTGAAACTTGAATCTGATTAATCTTGCAAATTCATATATATATATAGTTAGAAGCCAAGGGCCTCCCACAGTGCTATTTTGACTCTCATCCATTGTTGACCATAGCATTTGTTTTACTTAGTCCATTAATGTGATTGGGTCTATCTAACTTTTTAGTGGAATATATTTTCTTCTTTGGGGATGATTAGTGCTATTTTGACTCTCATCCATTGTTGACCATAGCATTTGTTTTACTTAGTCCATTAATGTGATTGGGTCTATCTAGCTTTTTAGTGGAATATATTTTCTTCTTTGGGGATGATTATAATCTTTTATGAGGGATGACCATGATCTTAACCTTTTATGAGGGATGATCATAATCTTTCATGGGTTTGAATTTGCTATTATGTTGAATAAAATGTAATTAATTAATAATATAATGTTTTTTTAAGGAATCTGAAGATATTTTTTGTGTAAAGATTATTGATTCAAGATTTTATAGTTTAAATGCACTGTAATATTTAGATGTTTTGAATGATTAACACCAATTTCTCCTCCTTTATACCCTATCTTGGTAAAGAGTCTCATGCCAGTTCCTGAAATGGGTGCCTCAAGGCTTCTAAAAGAAGTAAAATCATGTGAGAATGAAACTGAAGAATTATTGATGTTATTTATCTCAGTTGTTGATTCAGAAGTAAGTGATGATGGCTTTGCTAAGCATTCGTTTCACTTCACCCTTTCCAAGGCCTCATATTTGGCTCGTAATTGAAGCTTTAATCTTGCTTCCCCTCTTCTGCTTCTTGTAAAAATCTCCTCAATTCAACATTCTCTAATTGAAGGATATGATTGATCTCCTCATTTGAATAATGAGAAGAATATGAAGAAGAAGAATGTTCACCCAAAGATGGAGATGGAGCATCACCCTCTACTCTCTCTTTCTCTCTTTCCTCTTTTTCCATTTTCTCCTCATAATCTGTACACAATATATCTGCCATGCTTTCCATCCTATAGAAGGCCTCATAAAATTCTTTTTGATCCTCCATTTTCCTTCTTATTGCACGTTCAATTCACAACCCCTGGTAAAAGGTCAGACCGCTCTGATACCACTTGAACCGAGAAATTTTCGTGAATGATTTCAAACAAAAATCCCCATTATACAAGACATTTTACTGACACTTACATTTTCTTGTGAAATCATAAGCAATGCATATTTTAAACAACTTCTGCAAACCATCATTCATGAAACAAGAAGCAATACTCATTAACAACCATAAACACATGATATTACAATGGAGTTTGTCCATTGTGGATTACGTCTCCGAGCCCTTGGTCAAGACTGGGGAGGTTGCTTCATTAGTTATTGCAAGATGATGAGTACATGATGCAATATTTGTTAATACAAGGATAAACCCCCTTAACTAGAGTGGCATGTCTCTCCACGAGATGTTTTCCTATAAGAACCCTCACTCATAAAAGCTCTCCTCTAGCATGACAAAGGAACAATCTCTTACATAAAGTGGCATGCAATGATCCTCACACAAAGTGGCATACATGGATCTCAAAATAAAATTATTATCTTAACAAAAATAAAATGAACATATGGAAATAGTGCACCTTATACCTCCAAGTTTAGGGACGACATAAAAATTAGTTACTCGGATGAAGAAACAACACGTGCCATCATGTTCCCTAAGAAAAACTATAAAAGCTAAGTACAAACTTGACCCCTTTCTATCATGGTTAATTTTGGGCTCCCTGAAAATCTCAAAGATTCCTCAAAGATTTTCTTTTGCGAGTTGACTAAAATTCAGCTGCTCAGATGAAGAAACTGATTTTGCAATCACGTTCCTTGTGAAAAATCGAGACAAATGAGTATAAATTTGGCCTGGTTCTAAAACTATCAATTTTTGGCCTCTAGGGAACCTTTTAGATTCCATGCAAATTCCTACATCAAGGTTCCACCTTCATGGTTGTGTTCTCAACATTTTTCTTCTGAAAAATCTACTCCTCAAATCAGAAAACCGATCATGCCATCAGACTCCTGGAAAAATTCTGGTTAATATGAGTATAAACTTGGCATAATTATGACTCTGTCAAAAAACAGCACCAAGGAATCTAAAAGATTTTTCCAAGATTCCTTAATTCATGGTTCCACTGCCTCGTTCTGTGTGCCCACTCAGACTTCCGTGTTGCCTCACTATTGGCATCTGTTCCTCGTCCTGGTCAAACTAAGGGTTTATATAAAATTTTGTGGCAGACCTAACAAAGCCAGCCACTTGGCCCAATGGTAGTGGGCCACCCACTGGGTCGTTGGCCTATCCCCAGTCAGTGGTTCGAATCATGGCTGGTGGCTCGTCGTCATTTATTTTTTTGGAGTCGGTCATTCGTTGGTTTATTATTTTGGTTCCCTTTCATTCCAACGTTGTCGATAGTTTGGTCGATGGTCCTGTTGGGTAGGTTCGACTCCCACTAATGTTTTTAATATATATTATATATAATACCATCAGATCGGCCAATGGAGTTTAACCACTTGCCAACTGGTCTGTTTTATTTTTTGTTATTATTATGATAATTAACCCCAACAGTTAAAAGTCCCACCGATTTCTTTGGAGGACAATAGAGAAAATTAATCAGGTGACAATTTGGTCGCTCTCGTCTTCCATAAAGGTACAAAATGTCACCTTGTTAAGAAAATAGTCTGGCTGCTAACTGGGTGCCATGTAGCACAACTTGATTGGATTGTACTACTAACTAGGTTGTTGACGTTAGATCTAACACTTTTGTGATCCATAATGTTGATATCAATCTTTCGGATTAATCACATCGTTAGGATTTGGTCGACGTTTAGAACCATCTAATGTGGTTCATCCTCAGGACAAGGTGAGAAATCAGTAGATCTAAGGGAATAAATAGCAAGGATGCATCACTGCTCAGAGTTAGCCATTGGAAAATAGTCGTTGGGTAATTTGTTAAATTGTTTAATAATTTAGTTGTTATGTAATAAATAAATATTATGTTTCGATATTATAAATTGATAATATTAAATTTAGTTGTTGTTTGATAAATAAATATTAAATCTCGATATTATAAATGGAATAATACTTATAATATTATATTAAATATTGTAATAATATTGTTAGTTAGGGTTTGACCCAATAATATTAGAAACTAGTTGTTATGAAGAAATCATAAATTAAAAAATCTATAACTAATGATGAAATATGTAATTTATTATAATATAATTAGTTCCTATATTAGATATTATAATAATGTGTTGATGGTATTCTAATTATTATTATAATTATAGAGATTCATAATAATTAAAATTAGTTAGTTAAAAATTATTATAGATATTTAAAACAATATATTAATTTCTATTATAATAAAATATAATAATTTTAATCCATTATTATAATATCAAAAGGATGAAGAGACTATAATTTAATCAAGTAATTGTAAATGATGGAATTCATATTAAGATTATTAATTTTAAATTATTAATTATTCATATTTTTATATTATAATTCAATATAATAAAGTATAATAATAATAATTTATTATTTTATTATCTCTCCATACAAAAAAAAACTATAAATGGAATATGGAATTCTTATTATTATAAATTCAATTAAATTAATTATTTTGATATTTATAAAAATAGAAACTATATATGGAAGGAGGAAAACTAATCGCATTACCAAAAAAGAAAAAACGGATCAAGGGGGATAAAGCCTAAAGGCGAGAAAGGAGACCCAGCAAGAACGGAACAAGGAGAGGAGAGGGAAGGGAAGAAGGGTTAAGAGGGGAGAGGTGGAATCCAGCGTTTACTTAATTTCCAGCCATCATCCCTATTGAGGTTTTTTACATGTCTCTCTATTTCAATTGCTTCTCTGAGTTTCCTGTGTTGGAAATGGTCAACCCTAGTGATGACTTTGGATTCTCCAATGCAGGCATGGCGTTTCGATTTCACAGAATGCTTGGCAAGGGTTGATGTACGAGAGCGATTGTGTCTAATGTCAGCTGCATGCTCATCGATTATCTGTTTAATAGACTTACCTGTCTCTCCAATGTAGGGGAGACCACAGGACCAGTGTTGACATCATGTTCTCGTCATGCTAGTGTCACCTACCACATGTTGCCTCTCCATTGGTTTCTTGTCGACCATACTGCCACATCACCTTGATGATGTCAGCAACCATATGGATCACGTACCACTGATGTCAGCGTCACGTGTTATCCCTGTGGGTCCTTCCTGCGAAATTTTTAGTTGTTTCTCAAAAGATTCAACGAGCCATAACTTTCACATAGGGAGTCAGTTTGAGGTGTTGTTTGCATCATTGGATTCAGGGGAATGAGCTCTACGTTTTGGTCCCAGTTTTGTCGAAATCCAAATACTTTTATTTTTTAGCCTTTCTGGAGCCACCTAGATCATGGTTTTAACGACACAAAAATTGCCTTCAAAGATGGAATTTCCACTTACAAAGGAAGCTATTTCCAACACTTCTTTTCCATAACGACTTGGATTTGGTAATGTTGTTTTTCAATTCATAATTTGTTATGTTTCTTTGTATCTACTCTCCTATAGGTTGGTTAACACCTAGTCTGCACTCAGTCTCGAGTTCACAACTTTTCTTCTATCACTTTCCTTCTCCGTGGGTTGTTTTTAGTCCTTCCCCCCTCTGTTCATGTTGTATCCTACTTTCCTTCTTTTCCTCCGTCTACTTATCGTCTTTGGGGTTCCCATCTCCTCAATCGTGTCGTCTTCCATTCCCTTTATCTAGTTTATTTTTCTACATGCAATGTTTTCCATGTGTGCTCTATATGAGATTTCGTTTTGGTGTACCCTGGTGGTCATTATCTTGAGGCTTTCTTATTCTCCTCCCTCTCCTCTCATATCGATATTCTAAGGGTTTCTCTTGAGATGATTTGTGGCGGTGACATCATTTTGTCTAACACTCAAATGACATGGCACTTATCTTGTTCACCTAACTTCCTTAGACTATCTTGGCCTATGCTTTAGATATTTTGTTTCTTTTACCTCTCCACCATGCCTCTTTAGAGGGTGCAAGTTTGAAGTGGTGTTTCCTATTATGAGGAGTGGAATCATAAGGGAAATACCCACATGTAGCATCGACTAGAGGACTTTGCATCGCACTATCGTGAACTCACGCTATGACATATTCAGGGAGAACTTACACATAATAAGGGGGAAGCATCATCATAGAGAAACCCCCTCTCAGACACAGAGGTTCTCATTGAATGGGAAAATCAGATACTATACACAGGACATACAAGAGGTCACTTCAACAAACATTTGTAAATTGTTGATCTCGATTGGAAAATGAAGTTTTTTTTGGGTCACATTCTCTTGGATTGACACGAGCATCGAGTAGATATTCTTCACTCCCTTGAGCACTTCCATTAGCATTTGAGGAACTTAGATTGAAGGATGGAGCGAATCAAACAACATCTTGGAATTCCCCCCTTGACACAGAAAACATCTGAGGACACTAAAGAGCCTATTCAGGTCGCAGTCTCATATTCAGATCACTCTACCTAGTTATTTACCATGTCTATGTTTTATGTTTCTTATGTTGTAGACATTTTTCTACAAAGTCGTTTATGCTAGTTTCTCAGTTTTGTTTTGTTTAATTTTGTCTCTCCTAGTACTTAATTAGCCCTCTCCTCCATATGGAAAGTAAATTTTTGGATTTGGTCAGACCTCCCTAGTGAGAGACTGACTTAAATGTTTCAATCTATCTTGTCATCTCAAGTTTTGAAGGCAATACAATTTTCACCCTACAACAAAAATATATTGTAAATAAATATAGAATATTAAAAAGCATCAATATCTTTATGTGATTTAAATTATTATTAAATTTACTTTAAAATTAGTTTATTTGGTTTACAATACTTTAAACTGAGAGTCAAATCACTATATAGAGGTGTGTCCCTTGTCTCACAAGAAAATAGTCTCATACACCAATTTAATGTTTATTTTGTCTATTACTTTAAAATAAATTATTATTATTTATATATTATTTTAACAATATAATAATTACAAATTAAACTTAATAAGAATAACAATCTTTCTCCCCATCATTTCAATTGAACTCAATTACTCTATATGTATAATGTACTTTTATTTATTTATATTTAAATTTTAAATATTTAAAAATATCTAATATCAAATTCAACTCCAGCTAACTTTACTTTTTAATATATTTTTTAATTGAGTTATTTTTAAGTGTGGTTTTTTGAAAAGTTTTCGGTTTATTTTCTGATCTAATTTTTCTGGAATTAGGTAGGGATTCATTGAAATCACAAGTTTGGCGCATGAACTCTTCACAATCGAAGTGCCCCAAGAGTTTTTGAGAGTGATGAATCCATATATGGAATCAAAAAACCAATTTAAACAATACAAAACAAAATTTGATCACAATTTTTTCACCATATTCTCACTAAAAATCCTCTAAAAGCTCCAAAAAAACACTTAAAAACTATTTTTTTTTTAATTTTCTAAAATTATAGTTTTTTATAATTCTTGTCTTCTACATTCTATATACTTCATATATTTACACATTAACAAAGTAAACCAGAAATGGAAAATTGTGAATAATGTAAATGCGGTGCTTGAAAATTGTGAATAATTACATAAGCTACATGAATGTACACATTAACAAAGTAATATTGCTATATATTATTTTTCATAAAAATAAATAAAGCAAGTCATGTCAAGTAAATAACAAATGGAAAAGTGTGAATGATGTAAATGCGGTGCTTGGAAAATAAAAATATAATTACTCTACAAAAGGAGGTTAAATCATTATCATACATGTTAATCCATATGAATTTATTGCTCGAGGGTGATAATTAACATTTCACGACATGGATGAATAGATTGGTTGAGGGTAATAATTTATTGATGAGTTAAATTTATGTTATTTGATGGCGATAATTAACATTTTATGATATGGATGAATAGATTAAATTAACATTTTATGATATGGATGAATAGATTAAATATTATTTGATGATTTATTTTAGAAGAAGGATACTGAGGTGGACAACTTGACTTGTTTGGACAGTCAAAAGTAAGCGGAATCTAGGAAAAAAATTTAAAAATCTTGTAGTCGCTACATTTGAATCATGTTTTCGATGGTGGAAATGGATTCAACACCATCAAAAACTTATGGGGCACCCAAAATATTGGAGTTTGACAACTATAACCTAGATTTACAAAAATCCCTGCTAGATTTTATCAAAATCTTGGAAGAATTTCTATGATTTTCAGGGAAAAAAACAGTCTGTTTAGACTATGGTTATGATGACTTATTATACTTGTCGCTGGTAGGATATATCACATTCAGTTTTTAGTTGACTTACTATTAATTTCCTTTTGACTAAAAAAATTAAAGTTTTTCCAAAATTTAACATTATAAAATGAAATTTATTATTTTTAAATAAAATTTAAATTTATTTACCTTAAATATTATTGGTTGAAATGTTTTACCTCTTATTCTGCAATGATAGCAAAAATTGCATCAATATACCATGTCATTAATTTGATTTACCGTCCAATTTTAATATTATACATTTTTCATCTTTGAAATTTTTCCCCTAATTATCTTAGTTTGGAATCCACACATAAAGTTAAAGAGTGCCATAAATCAGTAATCTAGTCGGTGAATTTTGTATTAAATGTAGTAGAGATCTAGTCCACTTGAAATGATACGTTACCTAAAATAAAGACAACTTTATTTAATATTGTTGCCTCATAATCGTCATATACTCTAATCATGTACTAAACCTCTCCTGACACGCATATGCCATCAAGGGTAAAATACCAACATGCATATGCTGTCAAGAGTAAATTATTTAATGGATATATGGGTAAAGTACTAATTATTGATTATTACATTTACATGCAATTTCTTTTAATAAAATAATAAAGCAAAGCCTAAACCTTTAGAACTGGAAGCATAGGCTCTTCCCGTGCCCGTACTTGTGCTTCTACCAGTGCCAGAACCACTTGCAGTGCCATGTAAATAGTTGACGATTTTTTCACCAAGAAATAGTTGAGGATTATTATAAACAACAATGAATAATGTACGTGATATTGCCTTTTCTTATTTCATTTAAAATATTGAATTGAATTTATAAGGGGTTCTAATAAATTAGAAAATTGATAAGTGGCTCCTCCTTCAAAGTCTAAGGCATGCTACCCGATCGGGGTGCATGCAAGAGAATCGTTTCACTTGGGACCTAAGTCATGAATGATCTGATAGTTATTAATGTGAGAGGGAGGATGTGGCAAATGTGCGGCGTGAATGATGGATATGAATGATGGATATGACGTGATGCAAGGAGGCGTGGGAGAGAGAAAGTTGGGTGGAAAGGCATGCCGATAATTAAACATCCATGTGGTGGAGGATATTACCAGTTCTTTGCATGAAATTTTTTTGTGGTGTGTTGCAGTTCTAGGAGCTGAGGATCACTGGCCGAGCTCCTTTCCTGTAGCAAGTTTGGATGACAGGGCTCGGTTGCAAAAGGGTCTCAGTGCAAAATTCATGGTGATGGTTATAGGGTATGTCTTGTCTCTTCCCTTTAATGTTTTCTAAAGACATAAAAAATGTGAGAGTAGTTCATAAGATTTTAGTTCGCTCATGTGAATAGATGACTGTGAGATTCTGTATGGTCTGTTCGTTAGATGGGAATATGGTTGAATATGTTGTTTCTAAACCAGTTTCGATCCTGTATGGTATTTTATTGCTTCGCATGGGAATGTATGGCATAGTATGGACCTTTTGTCTTTGCGAGAAGGGTATATGTCATGGTCAGCATGATTGTTTCTATATTTGGTTGAATTGGTTTACAATTAGGACCTATAGGATGTTGGTTTTGGTTCACTGTTACTCTGAATTTCGAGTGGGGAATGGCCTGAGGAGCGGACTGGAAATCTCTTCCTCGAAAGGAAATCGACCCACCATGGTTTGTATTGTTTCAATGTGGTGCTAGAGCACGAGGTGCTAGCAGATGGAGAAGAGTACCATTGGTAGGGGGCGCCCAGTTCTGCTATATTTTTATCATAAATAAAACTAATTTTATATGTCCCCTCTTTCTATTATTTGTTAATGCACTAGATGTTAGTAGGTTGAAATCCTGCCCAGTCTGCGAGCCGTGGGCTTCTGCTCGACTGGCATTTTGGCTCAAATATTGTTCTATTGTTTAGTGGGAGTTGGCAAATATGGCTCGACCAATCGCAGTGAAAAACGAAAAATGATACAGGAGGGTGTAGACGTCGTCGAAATGCCACACCTAGGGATGGAAGAGGAGCTTCCTCCTTACAACTTACAAGATGGACAAGCCGGAAATCACAGCCTCAACATATCAGTGTTGCGGCTCAAGCTTATGTCACAGGCACCCCTGCCTAGGTGAGACAGATGATTGCAGTTTGGGAGGCAGACCTAAACCAACGCACCAAGCAGGAGATACAAGAGGAACAATGGAGGTTGTTGGTTCCGGATCTCGACAATACCTGCGGCAGGCTTACATAGTATTAAAAAACAATTCATCTCTGCTAGATGATGAAGAATATAGTGGCCAGAGAAAATATGAACACAATAGGTTCCATTAAAACTGATCCAGAATTTCAGGAAATCCAAAAGGAATTTGAACTTGTCGAATTTCAAATTCAACAGAAAAATGTTTGGTTGGTTTGTATTGAACGACACATCAGGTGTCCGCCTCAGCCATAGATTTTGGGTTCCAATGCAAAGGACCTAGCTCCAGTGGAGTCCTCAGAGGACTAGCTCTAGATGCTTCTTTTTTTGTGGTTGTTGTTAAATTTTGATGTTGTATATGTTGTTAAGTAGTACTGGTATTAGTAGTTTAAGAGTGAACTGGGTTTTAGACATTCAAGGCTATAAGGTTAAGTTTGAAAGACTTAAGAACTTCATATTTTAGATGGCATATAACGCATTTCGATGGACAAAAAACTTGGTTTCCCGATGGGCAGGTTGAGGCCACAAAATGTCTATTATGGTTGTAATATGTTTTTTATGAATGAATGAAAGGTCCTACTAAGCTTAAAAAAAAGCATACGACATGCTATATAATTGAGTCATATACTTCATAATACTGGATTTGTTAGGGTCCCACCCTAACCCCCTTATTCATGTCATGGGATCGCGTCATAGTCAAGAGTCAATAAAGCCCATATTAATATTTGAAGTGGTTAACCCAGTTAGTTGCAAATG
>APFE030100820.1:23105-87977 GCA_000404065.3 Pinus taeda
AAATATTTTATTAAACTAAGCAACAAAGAAAACTAACTATACAACCTTGTTTTATATCAATGGAAGTTTTATTTACTTTTAGGGCATGGTAGGGTAGTAATGAATACCAATTGAATTATATAATGAAAAAGTTGAGGCTAATGCAATTCTAAATTATATAAATTTTCAAAAAAGTTAAATTTTGTATTATATGTTATATGTATGGTTTTCAAAGTTTTTAATGTTTTAAAATTGTTTTTGTTTGGTTAAGAGTTTGTTTTTCTTGGATATAATGAAATAGGTTAACAACCCAAGGCTTAAAGGTATCCAGAAAGAGTGGAAGCTTGCCCCCTTATGGGTCACCATTGGTAATTCTAGGTGGTGTAGTTTTCTTTGAATAATGGTGATGAGTTAGCTTGTATTCTGGAAACTAACCATATTGTCAATTCCTTTAGACACACAAAAAAGCATTATATAAAGTGAATTATAGTTTTTTAAACATGTGGTGTTGATAAGCCATAATATGATGTACATAGTCATTATAATTTAATTAATTTTTATAATTTTTAAGTTTTAATAATTATAAAATACTTTAAAATATTTTAATACTTATTATGAATAGATATTTATCTACTTTATTAACTATTAAATTTTTATAATTAATACGGAACAAACTAATATATATTAGATTTCACTTTTATATTATATATAAAACAAACCTGCAATACATATAATATATAAGTGTGATAACATGGTGCACAAAAGAGCATTAGATGCCTATCTTGATGGTAGAAAAGAGCATAATACGCCTATCTTGATGGCAGATAAGAGCATAATACGCCTATCTTTGTGGCAAACTTTTATTTTGGTTTGAGTTTAAGATATTTATGGACTTACATTACATTTCTTTGTCTTTGTCTTATAATTTATCTCCATTCATGTGTATTAAAATAAGAGTACATTGTAGAAAGTGCCATGCATAACAGTTCCAATGTAAAGTAAAAGTTATGCAATTTGAGAAAATCAGTTTCTAGAAACTTGGATATATATTATATATTTTTATAATATTTATTATAAAAATATATTAATTTTATATTAAACTAAATTATATGAAGATATTTTTTAAACAAAATTTAATCTATTTTTTTATAAATTAAATTCAAAATTTATATATTTTAAAATAAATCTAAATAACAAGTCAACTCATATTCATTACTTGTTACTCAATTTACAATTTCCACTCAATGATTAAGCATGGTGTAGGCAGATGCATGTGCCATGGCAGATGAATAAGCATGGTGTAGGCAGATGCATGTGCCATGGCAGATGAATACACTTTTATTGCTCATGGTTATTCATATTTAATATTTAATAGTTTAACTAAATATGGCATCTGATCTTGAAATGATTTTCAACTTTAACTTGAAACAAGACAGGCTGCATGGTAGCTAGTCCCTGCCTAGCTGGTCCAGCCACCAGCAGCCTCCCCTGTGCATGGTTTTAGCACCTCAGCAACAAGCAGCAGCACCCCAGTATTATCCTGGCTACTATTGACTATGCGAACAGAGCATTTTGAAGCTGCAATCAGTACAAGGCAGATCACGTACTGCACTCCTTGGCGACTGGCTACGCAAAGCTGAGACCAGGCATCGACTTGTCCTCAATGCCTCCCCTGTGCATGGTTTTAGCACCTCAGCAACAAGCAGCAGCACCCCAGTATTATCCTGGCTACTATTGACTATGCGAACAGAGCATTTTGAAGCTGCAATCAGTACAAGGCAGATCACGTACTGCACTCCTTGGCGACTGGCTACGCAAAGCTGAGACCAGGCATCGACTTGTCCTCAATGCCTCCCCTGTGCATGGTTTTAGCACCTCAGCAACAAGCAGCAGCACCCCAGTATTATCCTGGCTACTATTGACTATGCGAACAGAGCATTTTGAAGCTGCAATCAGTACAAGGCAGATCACGTACTGCACTCCTTGGCGACTGGCTACGCAAAGCTGAGACCAGGCATCGACTTGTCCTCAATGCCTCCCCTGTGCATGGTTTTAGCACCTCAGCAACAAGCAGCAGCACCCCAGTATTATCCTGGCTACTATTGACTATGCGAACAGAGCATTTTGAAGCTGCAATCAGTACAAGGCAGATCACGTACTGCACTCCTTGGCGACTGGCTACGCAAAGCTGAGACCAGGCATCGACTTGTCCTCAATGCCTCCCCTGTGCATGGTTTTAGCACCTCAGCAACAAGCAGCAGCACCCCAGTATTATCCTGGCTACTATTGACTATGCGAACAGAGCATTTTGAAGCTGCAATCAGTACAAGGCAGATCACGTACTGCACTCCTTGGCGACTGGCTACGCAAAGCTGAGACCAGGCATCGACTTGTCCTCAATGGAATCGTACCCTTTTTTTTGAATCGTACCTTTTTTTGGTAGTGTAGGATTATATATTCTATGAATACTTTGCAATCTCATAAAAATGAGTAAGGTGGTTTCTGTTAGTTAAATCTATTTATCTACTGAACGGCTGCTGAGATTTGCCCGTAACACATCAAATAATGTGCAACACAAACAGCCAATTGATATTCAAAAACCAATTGCTCCACACAACACTATGTCGCAGTAGACTGCCAACGTAGTTTAGCTTCTCTTTTCATTTATTTTTCCTTACCCTACCGACGTAATTTAGCTTTTCTCTTTTCCTTGTATTTTTCCTTACCATACGATGTGGATGGACTTTAGGTATAAACTTTAATAATTGAACACGAGATTCTTATCGTTTTTCCTGGCCTTCCAACCACGTGTAGAAGGAATGAACTTTCAATAAAGTTCAAATCGTGCAATAATGGAACCGTCTATTTATACCTATTGCTTAAATTCCGTCGCAGCCTCACATTATTGGAATTGCAAATGGTTTTTCTTTTATTTCAAGTTAGGTCCAGAAATGAAACATTTGATGCTCTTTGCTTTTATTATTACGTGGAATGGTACTCCTTGTTTGTCAAAAAGATAAGAGAGGCTATCACCTGCAGACACATAAATATTCAAACGTAGAAGGTGACGCCGTGGGACACACCGTTTGATTATTTTATCCGGTGCCCGTTTTAGGAGACTATGGCTACCTCTGTCACGCCCTTCACGTTGCCACCGGTTTGAATATTTTAAACATAAAAGAAAAACAATATGGCGAAGTATTAGTTCTTGTGACCCCGCAGATTAAAGAGTCCCCACTGAATGATCTTCCGGAGATACCACGTGCATCGCATGCAAGCAATGTGTACACATATGCACCATAGCTAAACCTGAAACCCAGGAACCAAAATCTGAGTCCGCCTCTTCTGTCTCATTTTTCTGCAGTCTGGTTCCATGGTGCCAAGGGAAAGAATGCAACGCGGGGCAAACGGAGAGAGCTACAGAGAATGAAAGAAGGAAGTCGCTGCCTTTCGAGACACGTACCGTTGCAGAGTAGTAGGTTTGTCGTTAGTTTGGCACAGAACCAGGCAGAGTCTCATGATAAATACAAGCGCAATGGGAAAAAAATTCCAGAACTTGATTATGTCAGACAGATCTTCACAGCGTCGGGTCTCTTGCAAAACCAAGAAGATCTTTCAGCGGGCATTTATTCGTCTGGCATCTTCCCAATCGACACTGAGATTTTCCATGACTTAGAACAACAACGCATGATATCTACACCTCTCGCAGACAGAGGAGATTGCAGCCTGTTGAAGCAAAATCGGTGGCTCGTCTTCAACACAGTGAATGAAATATTAAGCGGGAAACTTGCCCTGTCTCCATGGATACAACTCGCCAACAGAATTGGAGGTTATAATCAACTGAGCGGACGTGGCCTTCTGAAGCAAGTATGTACGGAAATTGAACAATTGCGGAGTATGGGCTGCGGGGACACTTGTGATCCTTTGATTAATGTTTTGCAGAAGGATTTGGCTCGATGCAGGGACGAAGAGGGAGCAGAGATGGGCGAAGTAGTAATAGATGTGGAACGCAAGATATTCAGAGATTTGATTGATGAAACTGTTTCTGAAATGGTATGTTACAGCTCTAGATGCAAGGGACATTCACATCGAGCCCGACGCAACAGAAAATTCCTAATCTTCTGAGCTTAAATATTTTATCAATTAATTTTACAGCAGATATGAATCAATATTTCTGCAAAAATTATATTAATGGAGAAATACTAGATATTATTTTGCAGCTTTTCGAGAATTGTCCAGTGTTTACAAGCTTGCCGAGACGACCACCGCCAGTTCATTACAAGAGCTGTAAATTGCACTTGGTTTCTATCTTTCTGCAACTAGTTTTGAAGAATACTAAGCTTTTTAACTTGATTGACAGGCAGGAGGGCAACAGTACAATCTCCCTAAGGGAAGAAGAGATGGCAGAATATCTTCAATAAACAATGTAAATTTACCCGCTCCTAGCTTCCAAGTTTCTCAGGCAGCTGCTGCATTTGCAAAGAAGGGCCTGACACTCCAAGATATGGTCATTCTGTTGGGTACGTATTGCTAATTATACAACACATTCAGACATAATCTGACCCTTTAGTTTACTTTAAAAAGCACTGGAGTGAGTCAACAGACTCTCTGTTTTGGGTTTAATTTCAGGCGCTCATACAGTTGGGGTGGCGCACTGCACTTTTTTCAGCGACAGACTCTACAATTTCCAAGGAAGCGACACCGCGGATCCTTCCATGGATGCAACCTTAGCGGCGATAAGTATCAGAGGTAGGATCGTTATCTGTATCTATAGATATCCGCAATGCCTCTATAGATATCCGTAATGCCTGTGTCAGTCGGTCAGTGTGTTAGTTACAAATTAAACAATAGATAGTGAAGAATCATACTATTCAAAATTACAAACTTCTTGAGGCTAAACTCATCTAAGATTTACATCGGGTAGCTAAGATTTACCTCGGGTAGCTTAGGGGCTATTCTGTCTTCTAGTACCTGCAATTCTAGGAAAGGAAAGTGTTAACCTACGTCTGGATTATGCAATATCTAGGCCAAAAAAAAAAATTGCGTAAAACTATAGTTAGAAGCCTTACCTGAAACATACGACCTGGAGGACATTGAACCGATACATTTAAAATCCAAGAATTGTTATAGCAAACCTCGAAACCATTAGTTTAGCGTTTTTTGAAAACGCATTGCAGAGTTATGTTAACCATCAATCATAGCTGGAAGCAATTAATCAAAGAAGGACAAATTTTTTTTACATAACTCAGAATTGACTTTGGAATGAAACTCACAAAGAAACTAAAATCATTGTGTCGAGCATATTCACCATTAACCACGCTATTACATCTCTCTGAGATTACTCCTCCAGTTAGGCATACGGATTAAAACAGAAAGAAGTCGTAAAGGCTTGTGCTCTAGGGAAATTTCTTGATTTTTGCATCTGTATTATTGTCTACCTCAGTAGAACGATCCGAGTTGTCCTGATGTAAAAACAACAGGAATGAAGGAATGCATCATTATATCAGATTGATCGATATGCACAGATTAAAAGAAAAAGCAATTTATAGTATTCTAATATTTGCGTGTATAGTATTCTAATATCGGCTTGTTTTCTCTGAGTACTTTGCATATCGCTGGAGTTTCCAAGCTTCTCTGAGTACCTTGCATATCGCTGGAGTTTCCAAGCCACAGAAGCAGGGGTTATTTGCAGGCCACAGTGCTGGAGTTTCCACGCCACAGAAGCAGGGGTTCTTTGCAGGATACAGAAATTTAAGGCAGGCCGTTGTTCTCATGCAAATTATCGTTTTGACACGGCATTTCTCATGCAAATTAGGGTTTTGACACGGCAGTGGGATTGTTTGACACGGCACCTACTTATAAACTAGTTTAGTTCAGTGATATATCACCTTAACATTTAATGTTAAGGAACTAATGCTAATGCAATGGTAGCATTACTTTGCATGTTCAGAAAATTCATTGAATACATATGTTAAATGAAGATTTATCGTAAGTTTGCCCAGCTCCTTGCCTCGATATGAGGCCAAATAAGATGGTTAAACTTCTGAATGGTCGAAATAGCGGCGGGAAATTTTGTATTGGTAAGAAAAAAGTGATTTACAAAATATAAATTGGAAAGTTAGGTTAATGAATTCCGTTTTGTATGGGGGAGCGCGCCGAACTAATAGCAACCGACCAAACCGATTGCTATAGTCCCTGCCAGGCCCGGAGGGCAGGGACTAAAAAGATTGCATCTGATTATGAAATGATTTTCAATTTTATTCTTTTGAGGACAAACTAGTTTATGAGTTTTTTATTAATATTTTATTTTGAAATACTAAATTTATGAAAAATAAATATATGACAATAATAATTAATTAAAAAATTAACATGTGTTTGGTAAAATTGTATTTAATACAAACTTTAAATTTTTAATATTAAATGGGTTAGAAAGTAGGATTTAAATTCAAGTGGGGAATGAAATAAATTTCCTCACCATCATTCCAATTATATTCATATTTTAGATTTTTGGTTGAGTTATATTTATATTTTAGATTTTTTAGGTAAAAGATGAAGTCAACTTTTCTTATAATCAACAACAAAATTTAAAGTTTTTGCAACAATATATTCATTATAAAATCAACGTCTTATTTACTAGAATAATTAAACTTTCATAGAGAATATACAAATCCATTAAAAATCTATTATCCAACCATTAGAACTAAATCCAATTGACATTGTGTATTATATTTACAACCTACAAGAAATTCATTAAACTCAAATTGGGACAACAATTCATTAAAGTAAACTTTAATGTCCCAGTTTAACTAAAATGAATTAGTATTAAATTATTTTTTTCATTTACATATTTTTTAATAAAATATTATAAATGGAGAACAATTTAAATAGTTATGAGGTAAATTTTCTACCCTCCCTTCAATATTTTAAAAGTAAGATTTTATGAGTTATTGATATATAATTCAAAGAATGTTATCTCAGTGCATGTGTCTCACAAGTATAACTTAAGGTATATGTGATGAATGCACTTCACTGTCGAGAGAGATTACAAGAGATTACAAGTTAGAGTGAAAGTTATATCTAGTTTGATTTCTCACCCTCATGAATTTCTCCAAGATACATCTCATATTTTTAATATTATTTTTTTATAACAAGTAATTATTACATATTAGAGTAAAATTTTATTATATATAGAATAAAACATTCAAATATGTTATAATGAGTTATCTTATAGGATGTTGTAATGTTTTTGTTTTTATTTTCCTCTATAGCGTAGTCAGGGTGGATTTCCAAGGCATGAAATGGCTTGATTACGAGAGCGGCATTATGTCATTAGGGGTCCCAGGGGAGTTTTGAGAAGTTTTACAAGGTCCGACGGTGTTCTCCTGGCATTTTCTACCATTAGGAGCAGTTCAATGCATTCACTTTTGGTTACATTGCATTATGGTGATTCTCATTATTATCGAGCATAACTTAATTAATTACGCTTAAGATGGAATTCCAAAAGGAATATCTAATGGAACACCTTGGTGTAATAGCTCGTTGGAACTAGAACAAGAAGATCTAGAGGATGGGATTTTGAGGAGTCATTTTTAGGGGCCAAAGAAAGTATGGTGGGTGATTTACCATTTTCCTAGATTAAAAATGGCTTTAATTAGTCATTTAATTAAAAAGGGGAAGATAATTAATTGGAGGGAAAAAGCTAAAAGTGACTTAAGTGAAATAAAATTAAATTAAAAAGTCACTTAAGATAAAATCAGGGGGAGCTTCTAGAATAAAATAATAAAATAAAATACTTCTAGAAGATTGGAGATCTATCTATTGGGTCTTGAAAAAGAGGATGGGGAGCTCATTTGAATACATATTGGAGTTGATTAATTTTCTTATGGAGAGGTTTGGAGAACCAGGAGTTCCCAACTTCAGTTGTAGCCCTAGGACGGAAACCCTTGGGTGATTTAGTGAGAGTGAGCGAGAACCCATCTCTCCCCTTGGTGAATTCATCCAGAATTCACGGGTGCTTTATTTCTTGATCTTTCAATTTGGAGACTAGGTATAACTTGTAGCAGATATTTGTGGGAGGCCATCCTCTTAGCCATTTCCAACATTATATGTACTCTTTTATTTAATAAAATAAGGTTGAGTTCTTCTGCATAATTATCTTGTTAATTCTTCAGTTCCAGATTTCATTTCATGTTTCTGTGGTTAATTTTGTGGGTCAATTTGTTCAAATGGTTTATGGAATTGACAACTTAAATTTCTAAAGCAATTTTCTACAAAATTATATTTGGAATATTACATTGGTATCAAATTTGTGCATCCTAACACCTTGAGAGTTTATTCCAGATCAACTTCGAAGAAAATGGAGAGTTTAAGAGAAACTAATATTTGACGTTCATAAGACCCCGGATCCGGGTGTTCCATCAGATCCGCCACCTAGCTCTCATGCGTGCCCAGTGTCAGGCCGCCGGATTGGCACCTGGACGGACAAGGCAGCAATTAGTTAACCTCCTTTTTCGATGGAGGGTATTCAATGGCATTTGTGGTTCCACTGTGTGAAGGTCCCTTCGGACATTTATGTCACTCAGTCGTATGCAGGTGCAATAACACCTCTCCGCGGCTCAACCTTGCAGTTCTCCTGCAATATAATGGAGTCTCCCCCGCCCAGTTGCAAACATTCCCTGCAACATTCCTTCCGCTAGCTTGACATCTGCTTTGCCCAGCCAGAGGTCGATCCCTCCGCATCCCTCCCGCCCTGGTCACCCTTTGGCATCTGGCAGTGCACCCGCAGCAAAAATTCAGAGGACGCCATGACTCGAAGCCGCGGTGTGCCTCGCAGAGGAAGCTCCTCGACCTCCAAAGGGCGTGCCCATCTAGCTCCTACTCCGCTTGTAATTCCCATCTCCTCCGCCTCCCCGTCTTCGCCTCCGCCCACCCCCTCCAGGCCTGCGCCCAACTCCACTTTCCAGAATTCACGCTTTACGTTTCGAAGCCGCCTCAATCAGCCCATCATTACCTTCACTACCACTATTATGGTTTCTGAAGAGGCAGAAATGCCTGTCGAGCCTATCAGTTCTTCCACTACCCCGTCCCCTTAGGCAAGCCTTTCTCATGAGGCAGAGACCAATCCTATTCCAACAGCCATGCATATGCAGGAAGATTCTCCGAAGAATGTTGAGGTTTTCAGCACTCCAATCGTGGAGGAAGACGAGGTAGTGGCTTGTGGTCTTGTTCAGCACAACTTCGGAATCCTGCACCTGATCAATCAGTCTAAGGAAGGCACAATTGAAGAAGACGAAGCTTCTCAGCCAGCAGCTCCAGAAATGCAGCCAGTTAAGCGCTCCGGCCCTCAGGCCGCAAGCGAGTAAGTTTCTCTTCAGATGGGTTGTTGTTTCTGTTCAATTTTTTGGCTCTTCTCTCTTCTCATCCGCTAGCTCCTTTCTCCTTCTCGGATATGTATACTGTATTGTTGAGGCCGACCTCAGCTCATGTTTGATTTTTGCTGAATTACAAGGCTATCACTCGCTCTCATGTATAGAAGGAATTTTCAGGTGGGTGGCTTCCTCTGCTTGGCATCTATTGCAAGCATGAAGTACTTTTGTAATGACTTCACTCCCTCTGCTGGCCTGAACAAAATTCTCTCTCACAGGCATAGAGATATCTCTCTGATCAATAGTCTTTTTGCTAAGGGCCTGGAAACAGGCCCTCTGAGGCGCAGACCTCACTGTACATATTTTTACCTTTTATTTTAATAGAATTAGCACTTATTCAGAAAAAAATATTTGACGTTCATAATCACCCTAACTAGAATCTCGACAATTTCAGTGGTTATCTATAGCCACCTTAATTAGCTTATTATTGTGAAAAAAATTCGGGTTTATTAATTTGCAGATATTATTTCCCAAATTCATTTGTTTGGCCAAATTTGCATAACTTTAAAAAAAGGCCAAATATTCATTTTGTGATTTTCAAAGGCCCAATTATTATTTAAAAACCCGACCTTTACGTTTCATGAAGGTGTGGAGTATTATTTTTCCTAATATTTCCAGCTGCAAATTAATTAAAAAAAATTGTCACGACTAAATATTTAATAGTTGGCTGAATTATTTGTTCTAAAAGCCTAAAGTCAAAATTATTTTTGAAGGGGTTGTGTGCTAAAAGGGTTAAAAAAAAAGAGTTGGCCAATTATTGTTGAAGGTTGATTATTCGCTTGCAGAGCCGCCATTTTGAAGAAGAGATTGCATTGTTGGTACTGACCGAGAGCTTGAAGACAAAAAAATGAAGGTAGCAGGAGAATTACATAAATCAAAAGGCATAACTAGCCATTCAGACAAACCTTGTTTTGTTTTGAATGTTGTCTTCCAAATGTCTCCTTCAGCAATTCTAATTTGATGGTAGCCACTCCTTAAGTCCAACTTAGTAAAATAATTTCCATCTTTCAATTGATCAAGTAAATCATCTATTCTAGGTAGTGGGTAAAGGTTCTTTACTGTAATCTTGTTCAATGCATGGAAGTCCACACACATGCACCATGTCCCATCCTTCTTTGGCACCAAAGCAATAGGCAAACCACATGGCGAAGAACTTGGCCTAATGATCCCTTTATCCAACAACTCTTGAATTTTCTTTTTAATTTCTGTACTTTCCATCACTGACATCATGTATATGCCAATGTTAGGAAGATGAATATCTTGCTGCAACTGTATCTCATGTTGGATTCCTCTCTTGGGAGGTAATCCTTTTGGTTCCTAAAGCATCTCATCATATTGGTTAACAACATCAACCAATTCAAATTTCAATATTGAATCACAACCTTGAAAGGCTTCATTATCAACATCATTATTGGGTTTGATCATTAGAAGCACAAAATTATTGCTTGAATTCACTAGTCTTGTCATCTGCCATGCATTAACAAGTGAAAGGTTTAGTTTCTTGCTATGAGCTCTCACAATATATTCTACTCCATCTTTGAACAAATGGTATTTTTTTCATGGACTCTATGGAAGATAGCTTTTCTGCCATAGAAATATGGGTTGCCCTAAACTATACCACATATGTCTAATGGCACAACATCAAGCTCCACTTCATCTATGAAATTTGCAGTAATGGTGAATTTCAGTTTACACATTCTAGTTACTTGCAACTGTGCATTTTCACACACCATCCTAATGGATATGGTTTATGATGTGGAATGGTTTCCAAGTTTAAACTTTTGACAACGTTTTCAGAGATGAGATTGACATAAGAGCCACTATCAAAAAGAGTATCAATTTTGCTATGTTTTGAGATCACCCTTATGTGAAAAAATTATATCTTCTTCTTTTTGTTTGGAGTTTCATTGTATGAATTTGAAGTACTAGTGCTCGCAATGGATTATTTTCCCTTCATACCCATGGCTGTAATTTTAGTTTCATCACCCGAATTGGATCCCAAATCTTGTTGAGTGGTTGCAGTTGTCTTTTGTTTTCCCTTGTTGTTGAATTTCTTTGGTTTCATTTCAAGATGAAGCTTCCAACAATGAGCTTCATCGTGACCCTCTTTTGAACAATGCTTACATGTTAATTTCTCTCCTTCCTTCTTAATAGATGCATTTTTCTTTCCCTTCCCTTTGAACCCCTTTTCTTTTCCTTTACCCTTAAATGGATTTTTACTACCCTCTTCTAGAGTGTTTTTCCCTCTTGCCTCAAGATGAGTGGCTTGCACACACACCTCATATAGATTATTGGGATTAAACATAAGGATAGTATGCCTAAGATAATTATGTAATCCCCCTATGTACTTCACCAACGTGTTTTTTGATTGCAAATCTACACCTAACATTAGAGCCATTTTTCTTCATTCTTGGGTGTAATCTTGCAGATTTTGACATTTAGGTTGTCTAAAGTTTTGCCAATTCATAATGTATTTCTGCATATAAGCTAGAGGTTTGAACTGTCTTTTAATTGTAGCAATGAAATCAGACTAAGAAATTGAGATCTTACCGTGTTTTTTTATCTCTTCTTTTGTCTTTGATTCCCAGCATACTAGTGTTGCACCCTCCAGCCTCAAGGAAGCTAATTGAATCTTTATGTCATACTCTTGAAGGTTTTGAATTCCGAAATAGACCTCCAACTGATGAACCCAATTATCAAGCTTCTCTGCATTCACTTCACCATCATACATGGGCAGTTCAAATTTAACATCAAGTTTTAATAAGGGTGATTTACCAGTTCCTTTTGAGGTATGTTGATGAGTATGAGTAAGGGTTGTGTTAGTGGAAGAGGGTGAAGATGTCTGTGAAGAAGAAGATGAAGAAGATGGTGGAGAGGGTGGAGTTTTACCTCCATTTCCATTACCTCCTCCTCCTAAAGAACCTTCTCCTTTGGGAGGTTTAGAGATTTGACCCTATAGTCTGGTATTCCTCTCTTCATAGAGGACCTTCACCATCTCTGTCATATCAAAGAAATCCTTCCTGAATACCTTCTCATCCTCTGTCATGTTTGTAGGTTCTCCTTCTTGAGACATGCTCACTGGAGTCTCAACTGAAAATTGAGGAAGAACCATTAGTGTAGATTGTGGCAACCTTGCCCTCCTTCGCCTTGACCCAACTTTAGGACTTTCAACCAGCTTCCCTTCTCCTCTCTTGAATTTCAACCTTGTAAGCATGACATTCACTTGCAAATAGTTAAATCCTTCTTGCACAAATAAAACTAAGAGCTCTGATACCAAATTTCATCTGATTGGGAAAATTAGGTTTTCTATGCTAAAATTCCTTTTCAGAATAAATTAAATGTGCTTTAGGATTTATGAAATTATTTACAAGTTTAAACATGGGATTTTTAGTGCTTTTATGTAAAGTTTATGTGCAAATTAAGATAAACAAATGACTAAACAACAACATATAACATACATAAACATCACCATAAACAATATCACAATATCACATGATGAAGGACTTCACCCCTCCTAGGCTATGTCTCCTTAGCCCAGGTTACAATGGCTTGGCCCTCTCTATTATGCTAAAAAATGTGAATGCATCAGTTTATAATGCTCAGAAAGCTCTGAAACTTGTTCTAATGGCTCAAGAATGCCCAAAAATGCTTGTGTAGCCTATTTCTGCTCCCGATTTAGTCAAAAACTAAAGAAGTTATGGCCTTTCCCAATATTTTGCTAATTGCACCACAAATTCCCCAAAATCTGACACCATCCTACAAATTTTCCCCAAAACACACTAACGGAGCGACAATTTCGTCGATTTCGGGAGAAATTTTCAGACGTTTTAAATGTCCTCTAATGCCTTATATCCAAAAAATTTGGGCACGTGGGGGCCACATTCCCAAGGCTAAGGCCAACGACCCACACCTGTCAGTCGGGCCCCTTCTCCTCTCCAATTGGTGGTCATATGAGATTGCGCGACTAAGGGTTAGCCCCCGTGGGCTGGCTCCTCCTCCGAAATGGTGTGCATTCAAATTTAAATATATGCCAAGTTCCATATGGTTAAGAACTAATTGTGATAGTGCGTTGGTGGAAGGCTTTGGACTGTGTTGTGAGGTCGCGGGTTCGACCCCACTGCCTCTGCCCAGACTTGACCCATAATTTTGGTGGCCCACAGGCTTCCACATGGCGGCTTCTGGTTGGGCCACGTTTCAGCATGTGGTTGGCCACCAACCAACCATTCAAAAACTACTAAATTGCACCATAAGAATGTGCCACTTGGCACAATGTGATTCACCAAGCCCATTAACTAGTTAAAGTACCACATAGACCTTCCCAAACAATGCCACATCAACAGTACAGACTACTGACTGAGCTGTCAATTCTTTTTTACAAAAATTCGTTTATTTGGGAAAGTGAACAAAACATGATTCTGGGAGCATATGGTGTCCATTTCACGCAAAACGAGTTGCACCGGATTCAGGATGACGAGAATTACGTGGTTGTCTATGTTCCACATCGATCTGACAACTTTGAATTTTGAGCTATTTTTGGAGCATCTAATCAATAAGTGTTGTTTTAGTTTTTCATTCACCTTATATAAGTGTCGCACCATTTTCTTGGTTTGGCACACCACCGATTGTTGTTTTGATGAATTTTCTCGCATATTTTCTTTTCCTTTCATTTGTTGAGTTTATGCACTTGATTCACATTGATCAATCCATACATAGTCATATCCTTGTTTAACTTGCATTATCTCTTAGATTTGCTTTTTTCCTACACCTTCACCATGCAAATCTACATTTTATGGTGAGCATGCAGTGCCTTTGCCCAGTTGGGCATTGTGCAAGTTTGAAGCTCAAGTTGAGGCTTGGCCTATGAGACTACATAATGTGCAATACAATATTTCCCAACTGTGCATTGCGCAGTCCCAGGGCTCATTCCTACCACCTTGGCCACTAAGACTACACAATGTGTAGTCTCTCCCTATCACTGCCTAGGTTGAACTACACATTACGCAGTCTCGGGCATCAAGTTGCATCACTGGTTTCTGATACTGTCAATGCATAGTTCCCTCAATCAGTCTCCCTCCTTTATTCATCAAAATTGTGAAATATTTATCATCAATGAACCGGTTTGCTGCATGATCTTGCTTTGGAAGTAGATTTGCAAAAGCTAAGTTATTCTTACCATGAGTTCCTTTTCCTTCCTGTAAGTTTCACAGTTGTTGAGCACTTCTCTCCAATAGTCATTGTTACTATGGCATCCAAGAGAGTTGCCTCAAAAGATACCACAAATATCAGTTGAGAGTACACCAGTAAACTTGCCAGTATGTTCAGGCCTTTCCACCCAAAGACTGAACAAAGAGTCTGAAGACAACATCTAGATGTTCAACATTCAAATTCTCAGTGAATGCACAGAAATTTTTTATATGTTTTTGGGCTGAAATGTCTTCTTCTCTAGTGAACCTTGGCAGGACTTTAAGTTAGTCTTGTGGCATCCCATTCAGAGGTTGTGGCATGTTGAGTGGAGCATATCTATTGAGTAGAAAACCTAGGATAACCAAATTTTGCAATGGAGGTGGTAGAATATTTACTACAAGGCCTTGCTGAGGAGGTGTATGAATTGTAGTTAATTGCAGTTGAGAAGGGAAGTTATTGATGCTCTGAGTTGGACTATTTATGAGGATATCTTTGACTTCTTCAGGTTCTGGCTTGATATGATATGTGAAAGGAGGTGAACTGATAGAAGCCTCTTCAGTTTTGACTCTTGAGGAAAATAAGCTAAACAGTGGGAAATGTTCTTCAAAATATTCCAAGACTTTTGAAGATGACTCAGAGTAGTTTTTCATATCCTTCTGAGAGCTCGAAGTGGATAGTTCAGGAAAAGAGACCATAGTATCTCGCGTAATGGGAGTTTTTTCTTTCCAAACCCTCCTAGATATCATTTTTTCAGGGTCGAAAATAGGAGTCTTATGTTGAATATTATTAGCAAGTATGTGGCCTTTTGAAAGCTAGGGTGATCAAAAAAGTCTTAAACAATGAAGTCACCAAGGTGAGAGATCGTCAACCCACACCCCCTCTTACTCACCTAACTAGGGGGTGTACAAGTGTCATACCCAGGGAAAATGTCTTGATTCATCCTCGACAACGGCGCTAGAATATGTTGTAGCTCCTAGAGACATCCCCTAGGTTGAGTACAGACCAGTGCCTAGGACATCTTAATGAGTGTTTGCGGGATTTTTTGAAATTGATCACTTACACTCAATATTTAACACATTTTAAAAAACATAATTAGTTCAGAACCTCTTTCAATGGGGTAAATGTAATTGATAATAAGCAGACTCATAGAAGAATTAATATATAGTTTTGGTGGTTAAACTTACAGAAGCCATAGTTCTTCCATTATAGTAAGTGCGTTAGAAGACTATGAAGAAATGAAATCAAATACACAAGGCTAAATGTAAAATCTAGTGCACCAAACTTCAACAAGAAAAAGAAATTAAGGATGTTAAATATTTCTAGTCGTGGACAGCTTAAATCAACATTTAGACTTAGATGAATCCATGATCACATAAAGATACATCCAACAACGGCAATTACATGTCATTTGAGAAGAAAACAAGATAGATGGAGTAAACATAGGAGAAAAATACGTACTACAATTTCAGGAGAGCCAGAATCACCAAAAAAATTATTAATCTTCGAAAAGAGCATACATTTTCCATTCTCTTCATTCACAGTGCTAGAGCCCATTTGAAAAATAAAATTCAGAACCCTTTGATAATGTATCATAAATTGTTTTTATAGTGCCTTAGGATGAGAACCCCTTACAAAATATTCCTTCTTAATCTTCCAGTGATTCATCATAACAAAAAAGATGTGAGCGTGCTAGTAACACAATTGTACTAACTAAACCCTAACTAATTAGGGTTAATTTCTTGAAATAAAATATTTACAGAAAACATGAAACAATGAAATGTCATAATTGACACGATCAGAAAAATCTGCATTCATGATAGGTTGTTTCAGGAGGAAGAGTTGTTGGATCAATGATCTAGAGTAGTGGATGTTTGATGAACTGGTCACATCCCTGCCATAGTGTTGGACTCAATTGAGGAGAGTGAAATAAAACCTAATTAGTGACCTTAAGATTGTGAGCCTTATATAGTTTGGCCTGGAGCAAAACAAGGTTTTCACCAGCCCTAGGAGTTGGAAGTCTTTCCTTAGATAGTTCACCATTGTCTTGCCCTTTAGGGTGGAGGTATTCTCGTGGGAGGAGTCAAATCTGCTCTTCGCCTCTACCAGCATTTGACTATATTTTTCCCATGTGATCAATCCTCCTACGAGGTCACAACAATTGGGAAATCTTTCTCGAACTCTAAATTAAAATAAACTACATCCTTCAACACTCTCTCTAAACATTCTTCAACTTTGGCTCTGGCATCTTCTTCCTGGACCACTTTGGAGATCTCCATGATTTCAGACACCTGATTTACCACATCTATGTCCCTCAACTCACTAAGTCGTTTTTCATTGACATATTGGATGAACCTCTTAGATATCTAAGCATTCTTTTCACCCTCCTCCTTGGCAGCCAAGATGAAGAACTCATAGTCCTTGATTAAAATCTTTTATTCTGCCATCAAAGTGATATACTCCCAGTTATTCTTCATCTTTGTTATCACATCATCCCATATTAGTTGTTTATCCTAAAGGAGAGACTTGTTACCTTTCAATCTACCTTTTGGATAAGTGATTTCTTGATTTGTTGCATGCATATTTTTGTTGATCGGTTCTGCATTGGTCTTGGCAGTCTCCAGCTACTTCTCCTTTTGTACAAGAGAATATTTCACATTGTTTAAATCCACTTGTACCTTCTTGAGTTCTCCTTCTAAGAGTTGCAGCTCAATAAGAGTTTTAGTGAGCTATTCTATAGGATTCTAAGGATTCTCTAGTACGAACACTGCACAAATGTGAGAGCCAATCTTTTGTTAAAGCTCAGCTACTTGTTACTTGAGGAGGGCCACCACTTCGTTATTATTGTCTATTAGCTCCTTGGCCATGATCTCTTTTTCTTCCTCCACATGTGCTAGCTCTTTGGACTGCACATGTTCATTAGAAGACATCTTCAGCTTATGCCTCAGTTCTTGGATTTCGGCTTGTGAATCCTTGATAAGGGTTTCTAAGACAAATTTTCCTTTTGGATTCACTCCCATCTTCACAATAAATTCCTTGAAGTTCTTTTTCTGCATATGTAGATCTCTAGACCTAGCCCTCTCTTGTTTCAACCTCCTTGCATCCTTCTCCAACAGCTTCTCATCTTTACTAATAGTCATAGCATTTCTACTCAATTCATTGTATAGCATTTCTCCCACTTATCCATGAAAGTTGATTTTGTTAGGTAGGGGAACACTTGACAAGTCTAGAGACACTTCCAAATCCTTAAACTATGAACCTGAGGGTAGGGATTGTTCCAATGGGTGGTGCAATGAAAACTTCATCTGATTCCTCTTTAGGTCCGATCAGGGGATCAAATTTTAGCTCAAAAATGAAAGTGCCTAGAAAGTCTTGACATTGGTGTCAAGTCAAATTTCTCGTCATTTTGAATCCAACAACGTTTGTTTCACCTCAATATGACACCGTATGCTCAAGTTATCACATGCTGACCATTTGGCCCAATAGCTAAAATTTGAGCAGGTCTACTGATTGGGTGACCGTACAGCTAGAACTTGCAAACTCTCACAGGGTGTTAGATAGATATTTCCATCATTGCAAATTCTCAAGGGTGCTCGATAGATTGTGTCATCGCCACCCTAATGGTTTATGGGCTAAGAATCGTGTCACTGCTCTCATATGAAAAGAACAATCCCTGTCAGCAAGGTTAAGGTAAAAGTAACTGAGGATGGCATAGAGGATAGTATCATGGTAGTATGTCGTATAAGAATCAGGGGAATTACTTGCACAAGTTGCTCAGAATTTATTGAAACTGCACTTGGGAAAATCCAAGGAGTCAAGAAAGCAGTGGTTGCTCTTGCCCTAAAAGAAGCAAAGGTGCATTATGATCCCAAGGAGGGTAATATTGCTCAAATAATTCAAGAAAATAGATATGAATGGTTTAATGTTGACCTAATCAATGCAGGAGATGAGACCAATAAAGTGGATTTAATATTGGAAGGAGTAATTTCCAGAAAAGAAGCAAAGTTGATTGAGATTTCTCTACAATCCTTAGCTAGTGTGAACTCTGTTGAAATGGATTTAAATTCAGACAATGTGAGTGTATCATATGACCCAGATCTAATAGGCCCAAGGTTAATAATCCAATGCATTCAAATTATTATAGAGAATGCCCATGCTATCCTCCAGGAAGAAGAGCTTGTGACAGACAAGATGAATTTAAATGTTACAAGAAATACTTTCTTTGGAGTTGTGTTTTCTCAGTTCTTGTCTTCTTCCCAACATTGATGGATGGATTTGATTTGGCACTGCAATTTGGAATAACATTGCTTTTCATTGCTTGTCCCTGTGCTCTAGGACTTGCAACTCCAACTGTCGTAAAGGTTGCAACGGGGAAGTTGGATCTTTCCTCAAACACGGATCCCAACATCAATGGATGGATTTGAGTTGGCATTGTTGTTTGGAATATTAGTGTTTGTCATTTCTTGTCCCTGTGCTTTGGGACTTGAAACTCCAATTGAAGTAATGGTTACAACGGGGAAAGGTGCTTCCCAAGGTGCATTGATCAAGGGAAGTAATGCTTTAGAAAGTGGTAAGGTAGTTGATTTCAACTTATTTGAGAGCTTTGTATTGTTTGTCTGTTTGGATTATTAGTGCAATTTTACATCTCACACGATCGAAGTTGACCTTTTGTCCCCCTTCAAAAGCCATTTTGCTTATCATAAAAGGTTGTGAATATTTTTCCCTTGAATAGAAATGTTGTAGAAAAAATTTACTTGGAAATGTAAGGAACAATACCTAAAATGTTTTCATATAATTGATTGATTAAATTTCCATTATTTTTGAAGAAAAGAATTGATAGTAGTTATTGATATTGTAGTCAAAAGTTGCCTTCCAAATGGTCCATCAGTAAATTTCAAGGATGTTCTTTTCCTTCAAAAGTGTTACCTTAGAAATGAGGGTACTTCTTATTTCTTCTGACATTTAGGAGCATATATAATTTTTTTGCAAGGAAAACTTCACCCATAAATTTTGATGGCTTCTTCAATGTTGCAGCCATTCTTGTTCGCTACTTCTATTACTAGAACTTGCAAACTCTCACAAGGCGCAGGATGGATATTGTCATTGTTGCAAACCCTCACAGGGCGCTCAATAGATATTGTCATCATCGCCCTCAAGGTTTATGGGCGAAGAACTGTGTCACCCTCATATGAAAAGAACAGTCATTGTCAGTAGGGTTTGAGGCAAAACTAACTAAGGATGGCATAGAGGATAGTATCATGGTAGTATGCCATATAAAAATCAGGGGAATGACTTGCACAAGTTTCTCATAATCTATTACAAAATTGATGGACCTTGCACCTGATACTACAATGATGTTAACTTTAGATGATGATGTGAATGTAACCTCATAGATGGAGATAAGTAGTCAACTTAACGAATGTAATGACATTATTAGGGTTATTATATGTGCTAATGTTCCAACAAATAGGATTGTGATAACAAGTCGGAACCGTATTAATGAGAGCATGATCATAGGTGAGGTCAGGCCTGCTGAAAAGAGGTTTGGGGATAAGGTCATAGGTGGAAGCATCAATGAGAATGGATTTTTGCTTGTTAAAGTCATGCATGTGGGTTCATAAACTGCATTGTCTCAAATTGTACAGCTTGTAGAGGCTACCCATATGGCTAGAGCACCTATGCAGAAACTTGCTCACAGGATTTCCGGGTTCTTTGTTCCCTTTGTAAGTATATTATCTTTATAAGCAGTTTATTTATTCCAATAAAAATTGGAGGGAAATTAGAATTCTAATGATAAAAGTGGCATTCAAGTGGTTGCAGCTGCTCTTATAACCTGGCTTGGTTGGTTCGTTTCTGGGGAAGGTGGGATCTTTCCTCAAACATGGATCCCAACATCAATGGATGGATTTGAGTTGGCATTGCAGTTTGGAATATCAATGCTTGTCCCTGTGCTCTGGGACTTGTAACTCAGACTGCAATAATGGTTGCAACAAGGAAGTTGGGATATTTCCTCAAACATGGATCCCAACATCGATGTATGGATTTGAGTTGGCACTACAGTTTGGAATATCAGTGTTTGTCATTACTTGTCCATGTGTTGTGGGACTTGCAACTCCAACTGTAGTAATGTTTGCAACGGGGAAAGGTGCTTCCCAAGGTGCGTTGATCAAGGGCGGTAATGCTTTAGAAAGTGCTCATAAGGTATTTTATTTCAACTTATTTGATAGCTTTGTATTGTTTGTTTTTTTGGATTATTAGTGCAATTGTCCATATCACAGGATCGAAGTTCACCTTTTGTCCTCCTTTAAAATCAATTTTCCTTATCTTAAAAGGTTGTGAATATTTTTTCGTTGAATAGAAATGTTGTAGAAAAAATTTACTCGGTAATATAAAGAAAAATACGTAAAATGTTTTCATCTAATTGATTGATTAAATTTCCATTTTATTTTTAAGAAAAGCATTGATAGTAGTTATTGATCGTGTAGTCAACATTTACCTTCCAAATGGTTCGTCAGTGAATTTCAAGGATGTTCTTGTCCACCAAAAGTGTTACCTTAGAAAGGAGGGTACTTCTTATTTCTTCTGATATTTAGGAGCATATATAATCTTTTTACAAGGAAAACTTCACCCAAAAAATTTGATGGCTTCTTCAATGTCCCAGGCATTCTTGTTCTCTACTTCTATTGTTGGAACTTGCAAACTCTCACAGGGCATTGGATAGATATTGTCATTGTTGCAAACTATAACAGGGTACTAGATATATATTTTCATCGTCACCCTTAGTGTTTATGGGCTAAGAACCGTGTCGCCCTCATATGAAAAGAGCAGTCCATGCCAGTGGGGTTTGAGGCAAAACTAACTGACGAAGTGTTGGGTTGTGTTATATTCTTTCCACAACTAGCCCACGTAGTTAACCGGGGGTTAAAGGGGGCGGTCACATGGGGTTTGAGGTGTACCCGTAACCCCACTTTATGGGTTCTGGGGTAGCGCCCTAAAAATTTTGGTTTTGGACCCCATGTTAGGTTGGGCGGACCCACCTATGGTTTTGTACATGATTTTCGCACATGTTTTTTGGATGCGATGGTTTTCGGTCCATGGTTTTGGACGTGATGGTTTTCAGTCAATGGTATTGGATGCTTTGACACGTATAAATATGTATTGTAACATTGAAAGGAACATAATGAAAAATCAAGCTGGTAGTCTCGGTATTGTGATCCAGGGGAAAATCTCTGTGTATATGTGCTTTATGTGTTCTTCTCTCACATTGTTTATTTTCTGTGTTTTAGAATTCGTATGCAGGTAACTTTTGTACGGGGCTAAAACCTACACGAAGACACAAAGGATAGTATCATGGCAATATGCCGTATAAGAATTAGGGGAATGACTTGCACAAGTTGCTAAGAATCTATTGCAAAATTGATGGACCTTGCACCCAATATTGCAATGCTCTTAAATATAGATGATGATGGGAATGTGACCTAAAATATGGACATAATCAGTGAACTTATCCAACATAATGACATTATTAGGATTTTTCCAGGTGCTAAGGTTCCAACAGATGGGATTGTGATAAGAGATCAGAGCCATGTTAATGAGAGCATGATCACATGTGAGGTCAGGCTTGTTACAAAGAGGTCTAGGGACAAGGTCCAAGGCGGAACCATGAATGAGAATGGAATTTTTCTTATTAAAGTCACGCATGTGGGTTTAGAAACTACATTGTCTCAAATTGTACAACTTGTAGAGGCTGCCCAGATGGATAGTGCACCTGTGCATAAACTTGCTGACGGGATTTTCAGGTTCTTTATTCCCTTTGTAAGTATATTATCTTGGTAAGAAGTTTATTTATTCCAAGACAATTTGGAGGGAAATTGGACTTCTGATGATAAAAGTGGCATTCAGGTGGTTGTAGTTGCTATTATAACCTGACTTGGTTGGTTCGTTTCTGGGGAAGTTGGGATCTTTCCTAAAACATGGATCCAAACATCAATGGATGCATTGAGTTAGCATTTTATTTTGGAATATCAATGCTTGTCATTTCTTGTCCTTGTTCTCTGGGACTTGCAACTCCAACTGGAGTAATGGTTGCAACGGGGAAGTTGGGATCGTTCCTCAAACTTGGATCCCAACATCAATGGATGGATTTGAGTTGGCACTACAGTTTGGAATATGATTGTTTGCCATTGCTTGTCCATGTGCTTTGGGACTTGCAACTACAACTACAGTAATGGTTGCAATGGGGAAAGATGCTTCCCAAGGTGCATTGATCAAGGGAAATAATAGTTTAGAAAGAGCTCATAAGGTATTTGATTTCAACGTATTTGAGATCTTTGTATTGTTTATCTGTTTGGATTATTAGTGAAATTGTTCATCTCACAGGATCAAAGTTCACCTTTTCTCCCCCTTCAAAAGCCATTTTTCTTATCATAAAAGGTTGTGACTATTTTTCCCTTGAACAGAAATTTCGTAGAAAATTTTTACTTGGCAATATTAGGGAACAATATATAAAAAGTTTTCATCTGATTGATTGATTAAATTTCCATTTTTTTTTGAAGAAAATAATTGATAGTAATTACTGATCTTGTAGTCAATAGTTACCTTCCAAATGGTCCATTAGTAAATTGCAAGGACTCTTGTCCTTCAAAATTGCTACCTTTGAAAGGAGGGTACTTCTTATTTCTTCTGACATTTAGGAGCATATATATGTTTTTTGCAAGGAAAACTCCACCCAAAAAATCTGATGGTTTCTTCAATGTCCCAGGCATTCTTGTTTGCTACTTCTATTGTTGGAACTTGTAAAATCTCACAGAGTGTTGGATAGATATTGTCATCGTTGCAAATTGTCAGAGGGCGCTGGATAGATATTGTTATCTTCGTCGTCAAGGTTTAGGCTAATAATTGTGCCACCCTCATATGAAAAGAATAGTCCCTATCAACAGGGTTTGAGGGAAAACTAACTAAGGATTGCACATAGGATAGCATCATGGTGGTATGTCGTATAAGAATTAGGGGAATGACTTGCACAAGTTGCTAAGAATCTATTGAAACTGCACTTGGGAAAATATGAGGAATCAAGAAAGCAGTGATTGCTCTCACCCTAGAAGAAGCAAAGGTGCACTATGATCCCAAGCAGGGAAATATTGCTCAAATAATTCAAGGAATTAGAGATGAAGGGTTTGAGGATGACCTAATCAATGTAGGAGATGAGACCAATAAAGTGAATTTAAGATTGGAAGGACTAAGTTCCATCAAAGAAGCAAAGTTGATTGATATTTCTCTACTGTCCTTAGCTAGTGTGAACACTATTGAAATGGATTCAAATTTAGACAATGTGAGTGTATCATATGACCCATATCTAACAGGCCCAAAGGAAAATAATACAGTGCATTCACCAGATAGGCCTGGAACCAAATTATTACAAAGCACGCCTATGCAGTCCTCTAGGAAGAAGAGATTGTGACAGACAAGATGAAATTAAATGTTACAAGAAATACTTTCTTTGGAGTTGTGTTTTCTTAGTTCTTACATTTTTTTTATCAATGGTTTTTCCAATGATATCTCCATAGGAGGACATAAAATTGGTTAACAAGCTGACCCTTGGTAACATCCTAAGATGGTTTCTTTGTACTCTCGTTCAGTTTATCATGGGTTGCAGGTTTTATGTTGGTGCATATCATGCATTTCACATAGGCTAAGAAAACATGGATGTGTTGATTGCATTTTAAAATTACGCACTTTAGATGCTTTCAAGGGGCAGGACTTCTTTGAAACCAGTGCACTACTAATATCATTTATTATTTTAGGGAAATATTTGGAAGCTTTGTATTGTTTGTCTATTTGGATTATTAGTGTAATTTTCCATCTCACAAGATCGAAGTTCACCTTTTGTCCCCCTTCAAAAGACATTTTGTTTATCATAAAAGGTTGTGAATATTTTTCCCTTGAACATAAATTTTGTAGAAAATTTTTACTCAGAAATATAAGGGAACAATACGTAAAAAAAATTCATCTAATTAATTGATTAAATTTCCATTATTTTTTGAAGAAAAACATTGATAATAGTTACTGATCTTGTAGTCAACAATTACCTTCCAAATGGTCCATCAGTAAATTTTAAGGATGTTCTTGTCCTTCAAAAGTGCTACCTTAGAAAGGAGGGTACTTCTTATTTATTCTGACATTTAGGAGCATATATAATTTTTTGCAAGAAAACTTCACCGAAAAAATATGATGGCTTCTTCAATGTCCCAATCATTCTTGTTCGCTACTTCTATTGCTGGAACTTGCAAACTCTCACAGGGCGTTGGATAGATATTTTCATCATCTCCCTCAAGGTTTATGGGCTAAGAACCGTGTCACCCTCATTTGAAAAGAACAGTCCCCGTCAGCATGGTTTGAGGAAAAACTAACTGACGATGGCACAGAGGATAGTATCATGGCAGTATGTCGTATAATAATCAGGGGAATGACTTGCACAAATTTCTCAGAATCTATTGAAACTGCAATTGGGAAAATTTGAGGAGTCAATAAAGTAGTGGTTTCTATTTCCCAAGAAGAAGCAAAGGTGCACTATGATCCGAAGCAGAGCAGTATTGTTCAAATAATTCAAGCAGTTAGAGATGAAGGGTTTGAGCCTGACCTAATCAATGCAGGATATGATACCAATAAAGTTCATTTAATATTGGAAGGAGTAAGTTTCAACAAAGAAGATAAGCTAATTGAGATTTCTCTACAGTCCTTAGCTGGTGTGAACTCTGTTGAAATGGATTCAAAATTAGACAATGTGAGAATATAATATGACCCGGATCTAATAGGCCCAAGGTAAATAATCCAGTGCATTCAACAGATAAGCTCGGAACCAAATTATTACAGAGCACGCCTATGTAGACCTCGAGGAAGAAGAGATTGTGATAGACAAGATGAAATAAAATATTACAAGAATACTTTCTTTGGAGTTATGTTTTCTCAGTTCCTATATTATTTTTATCAATGTTTTTTCCAATGATATCTCTGTGGGAAGACCTAAAATTGGTTAACAAGCTGACCCTTGGTAACATCCTAAGATGGGTTCTCTATACTCTCGTTTAGTTTATCATAGGTCACAGGTTCTATGTTGGTGGATATCATGCATTACATAGAGGATTAGCAAACATGGATGTGTTGATTGCCTTTTAGAATTACTCACTTATGATGCTTTCAAGGGGAAATACTTCTTTGAAACCAATGCACTACTAATTGTGTTTATTATTTTGGGGAAATATTTGGAAGCTCTTGCAAAGGGAAATACCTCAGATGCTATTACAAAATTGATGGACCTTGCACCTGATATTGCAATGTTGTTAACTTTAGATGATGATGGGAATCTGACATCATAGATGGAAATAAGTAGTCAACTTATCTAGCATAATGACATTATTAGGTTTTTTCCAAGTGCTAAGGTTCCAATAGTTGGGATTGTGATAAGAGGTCAAAGCCATGTTAATGATAGAATGATCACAGGTGAGGCCAGGCATGTTTCTAAGAGGTTTGGGGATAAGTTTGTAGGTGAAACCATGAATGATAATGGATTTTTTCTTTTTTAAAGTCACGCATGTGGGTTCAAAAACTGCATTGTCTCAAATTGTACAGCTTGTAGAGGCTTCCTAGACGGCTAGAGCACCTATGCAGAAACTTGTTGATAGGATTTCCAGGTTCTTTGTTCCCTTCATAATTATATTATCTTGACAAGTAGTTTACTTGTTCCAAGAAGTTTTTGAGGGAAATTAGACTTCTGATGATAAAAGTGGCATTCAGATGGTTGCAGTTGCTATTATAACTTAGCTTGGTTGGTTTGTTTCTGGGGAAGTTGGGATCTTTCCTCAAACATGGATCCCAACATCGATGGATGGATTTGAGTTGGCACTGTAGTTTGGAATATCAGTGCTTGTCATTGCTTATCCATGTGCTCTGGGACATGCAACTCCAACTACAGTAATGGTTGCCACGGAGAAGTTGGGATCTTTCCTCAAACATGGATCCCACCATCGATGGATGGATTTGAGTTGGCACTGTAGTTTGGAATATCAATGCTTGTTATTGCTTGTCCCTGTGTTGTGGGACATGCAACTCCAAGTGCAATAATGGTTGTAATGGGGAAAGGCTCTTCCTAAGATGTATTGATCAACGATGGTAATGCTTTAGAAAGTGGTCATAAGGTATTTGATTTCAACTTATTTGAGAAATTTGTATTGTTTGTGTATTTGGACTATTAGTGGAATTGTCCATCTCACGGGATCGAAGTTCACCTTTTGCCCCCCTTCAAAAACTATTTTTCCTATCATAAAAGGTTGTGAATATTTTTCTCTTGGATAGAAATGTTAATGAAAAATTCTACTCGACAATATAAGGGAACAATACATAAAATGTTTTCATTTGTTTTAAATTTCCATTATTTTTTGAAGAAAAGCATTGATAGTAGTTACTAATCTTGCAGTCAACAATTACCTTCCAAATTGTCCATCAGTAAATTTCAAGGATGTTCTTATCCTTCAAAATTGCTACCTTAGAAAGGAGGGTACTTCTTATTTCTTCTAACATTTAGGAGCATATATAATTTTTTTGCAAGGAAAACTTCAGCCAAAAAATATGATGGCTTCTTCAATGTCCAATGCATTCTTGAAGCAAGCTACATTGTGATGATCTCCACTATCCAAAACACAACACAATGGCATGGCTCATTGCATTGGCAGATTTCTATGGTGACTGGTGCAAGTCTCAATGGGAGGCATTGAAAGAGAATTGAATCTATGTCATTTGAACTAGAGAGATATCTCATAAATTTCTTCATGGAAGAAGTGGGTAGCTGTGTGGAAAACATCACATAAGAATTATTATGCATGGAAGGTGAGGCCAACTATGCATCCTTTTCATCGTCTCATCGATAACCTGCTAGCTTGATGTTGCAACCAACCCTAAGATCTCAACAATAAAAGTACACAATATGAAACAAAGGTGAGTCTTTGAGACCATGGAGATTTGGTATATCTTCTCTCCAATATTCATAATCATTTAGATACTACAAGATTCATGGGAAATACAAAGGATCAAGAAAATATTCTAACAAAGTTTTAGTATTCTATAGGCCAGCCTTCATTGATGTAAGACTAATTTTCCTTCTCAACCTAGCAGACAATAATTTACCTATGAAAATAAATATTCCTTATTTTTTACTGTAAAAAGACTACAACACCCATATTACCAAATTAAATGGTATATTCATTCTAATTTTGTAGTAATATAGAATCAAAGTCTAGTAATGAACTAGGACCACAACATATTCCCCCTACCATTTTCACGAAATCATGTATAGGGACAACAATCTTATATGGCTTCATAGTTCATCTTGCATCTGCATAATTTCCCATCTATAGAAAGTAATATGTTTCCAACTATATGAAGTAAGATGAATACAATAGTTCAATGGTATATGATTCAATGCCCAATCCTGCTAAATATTGGCCCTGTCATGATCCCATTCCCTTGAGTCTTACATTTGCATAGAAAAGGTTGTACTCCTATATGTTGTAATTGTTTAGTTTGAATGTTATGTTCAAAAAATAAATTAAAGAAGTAATAGGTTATGGTTACAGTTCCAAGACTTCCTATGTCATCATACAAAAAGCTGAAATGGGGGCTTGATGTGCAGGTTCTAGAAATATCCCTCTTGAAACTGTGAAGAAAATTAAAGAGGAAAAAAATTCTTGTAAATTGAATCTAGATATGTTTGAAGCTATTATGTGGTCTCTTCCTTGACTCGAAAAATTAAATTAAAGAAGAAATGGGGTCTGGTTGCAGTTCCAAGACTTCATGTGTCATCATATAGAAAGTTGGAATCGCAGCTTGTTGTGCAGGTTCTAGAAATTTCCCTCTTGAAACTGTGGAGAAAATTGAAGGGGAACATAATTCTTTTAAATTGAATCTAAATATGTTCGAAGCTATTCTGTGGTCTTTTCCTTGACTCAGCATTATGTGGATGTTTTTCTTTCTATTATTGGCAAGTTCATATATTTTCCAGTAATAGTTGAACTTCTGGTATTAGGCTATCTGGACTCAGAATGAACCAGGTCTATTTACTGGATTATCCTAATAGCAGGGATTTCAAATCTTTCATTGAGGCAGCCATAAAACCTCAAACAAAAGTAAAAGAACAAGTTTATTATGGTCAAATATAAATGTATTAGAAGATTTAGAAACATTGGAAGTGGGGCAAGAAATAGGAATAATTTGAGAAGAAAGTAGGAACCCCTTCATAGTAGGTGTGAAGGAGTAAAAGGGAACTTCATATTGAAGAGGAAAAAATATCCTTGAAGGAATTGGGGGTGGGGGGGTTATGTCAACGAGATGATGTAAGCATTAAATAGCAATGCCCATTACCCCAATGTTCCCTCCATTTGAATAATTTTGCCTTGTTGGAACGAGCTCCACTATGTAATTAGCAAGGGAAAGAAGTCAATCCATCTCTCTGCACCATTTTGTCTTCCTCTCCTCTAGCAATGGCTCAAGCCTCCATAGTTCCCCAAACATAGAAGTTTTCAAAGAAAATTTTTAATCCAAACTATATTACCACTAGGGATCCATAATGAGGCAGCCTAATTTCCCATTAAAAGATACATTTATAAAAAAGTATCTAATAAAATCAATTAGGATCAGAGAATGAACACGGAGTTTGATGGTTTACATCCATCTTCAATGTTTCTCAAACCCTTAATCTCCCAAATGGAACAATAATAACAAATTCAGGTAATGAAGAACAACATCACTGAAAATGAACCTATATAGACTATGGGTTCTAATGACATGAACACAAACTATGGATGTGGAATTCTTTTATTTTTCCTCCTAGCATTAAGAGAAGCTACTCCATGGTATAAGTTGGAGTCTATTAAAGAATGAAATCTTCCAATTACAAATGCAGATAGCACATGTGCAACCAAATACTAGTGATTGTTATTATCATAGCAACTCAGGGTTTACGTTATGTTCCAAAGATGTTCGCTTGCTCCCTATAAAATAAATAAAAAACTTATTGTTGCTTTAATGTGTCCTTATGTTTTATTTCTATCTCGAATGTTTTCTCTCTAGCACCTACCTATACAAAATTCACTCCCTGCTTTAACTCAGTGGATAGAATATAGACCCCCAATGGAACTTGATGGTTTTGGGTCCTATAAATGAGAGCCAAACACTTATGAGGCTTTTCTGAATGAATAATACTCCTTGATATAGTTATATGAATGTTTGTCATTTGTTGATCTAATATTGTTAAATTTGTATTTTGATATGAATGCCAAGTGATTTGTATATTGAAGTGAACATATGCACGCTTTTGATGGTATTATTTTTGGGTGTATTTTACATTAGATCATCAGGGATGTGGAAATCTTAACTTCATATTTTGTTTGGGTTATTTATAGCTCGAGGATTCTTGATAGTTCTAAAATTGTGTTGTATATCTCATTATTTTGTGTTTCTTCCAGTGGCTCAGGAGTTTGATAAAATTGCAATTATTATCATACTTAAAGGTGATGTGGCTACTAAAGGATATGCAAAAGTAACCAGTGCATTGCAAAAAATAGCAGATGCAGTGGACCGGGGAGTGAAATGCTTCGTGACATCTTCATAAGGTCAACTCAATCCAATTTGTAGGTTGTCCATATGACTAAATTTCTTAATGATCTTAGGTTCCATAACGAGACAAGTGAATGCTTGGTAGATTACTGCAGTCAATGATTCTGGGAAACAAGGGGTCTGGTTGCAGTTCCAAGACTTCATGTATCATCATACATTAAGATGGAGTGGCAGCTTGATGTGCAGGTTATAGAAATTACCCTCTTGAAACTGTGGAGAAAATTAAAGAGGAACATAATTCTTGTAAATTGAATCTAGATATGTCTGAAGCTATTATCTTATCTCTTCATTGACTTGGCATAATATGGATGTTTTTAAAGAGTTCATGATTTTGCCTTGGTTTTCATAATTTTTTATGGGTGCAATTTCTATGTTTTTCTTTCTATTATTGGCAAGTTCAGATATTTTGTAGCAATAGTTGAACTGCTAGAATTAGGCTATCTTGACTTAAAATGAACCAGGTCTATTTATTGGATTATCCTAATAGTAGGGATTTCAGATCTTTCATTGAGGTAGCCATAAAACCTCAAATCACAGTAAAAGAACAAGTTTATTCATGGTTGTAAGATTTAATTTTCACAAACCATTATGAGATTTCACATTGATTACAGTCCCCATTTAAGTAAAAGCATGAATGAAACCCTTTGATTTTCCACGTTTTAAGGGGCACCTTGCTTATGCCCTGGTTTTAGGAAAACCTCTAGATTTAAGCTCCCTTCTAAGCCTAATTAAAGCCTCTAAACCTTTGAGTCTAGGTTTCGTGTGAGAGGACCATAGTGTCATGAATATTTCACTGAGATCAGTAAAGTCCCTCTTTTGTGTGTTGAATTTAAATTTGAAAAGAGATGTAATATTTGGGAACAAATATTATTCCGTAGATGCTAATAATTCGAGGATATTTAATGCTACTCCTAATTAGTTCTATATTTTTGGAATCAAAAAACTTGGTCTTTGATTCCTTCTACTTGTTCTGAGGATTCCATGCTAAATTTTGTGGGGGTGTATAATTTTGACACCAACATCGTCCTCGAAGATCAACCATCTCTTTAACTATTTTGATGCCATCCATGGTATGTACATTTAAAAAACAAAACAAAAAAACAAAAATATTGATAAATTCCATCACATGTTTTTACATTTTATATCAGTGATTGATGTTGAGGACCAGAAAAAGGAATTTGTTTATATTCCTTCTTACCCTTATAAAGTTGCAATTATGATGAAGTTTCACTCACTTCTCATGGCATTTCAAAGCCTGTAAATGACATGCTCATTGTCAAAATTTCATCAACATCTTACAAAACTAATGTGATTGATTATGGAATAACTAGACATAGATTTATGCAAATTTATGTAAACATGAATATAAGTAAACTTTTTGTTAATCCCAATATCTCTAGAAAGTGGTGAATCTCCTCCAATAGTCTCCACGACTCCTTTTTTATTCCTTCACAAATAGGTATGACCTCCCTCCCGAAAGAAAATGAAGGAATAGGCCAAAAAATGAGTTTTTTTTTAGTTCCATGGGTCTAGGAGAAAATAATATGCCTTAAATGTTTGCTTGCTATGGATGTGTGATGATAAACTTGACCCATGGTGTTGTTGCTTATATAATTTCTACAAGCTAATGTATTCTCTGATGTTATTGTGGATGCTTCTTTATCATTTTCACATCCATTATGTAACATTCTTGGTAGTACTGTCTTTTTATTTGTTGTAAGTTCATGGCATCTTTGTTGCAATTTTAGGCACTCATTTCTTTCTATATTATGGAACAAGTAACATGGGATGAGCGAGATATATTACAAAATGTGGAAAGAGTGAGCCCATGGCTAGTTGATTTGGTTTCTAGTATGCCACCGATTCAAATGACTCCTTTCCCTTTACCAAAGAAGAAGCTAAGAGTTACTATGTCTCCAGAATTCCAGCTTAAGGGCAAGGAATCATGGGATCCAAATGATTGCAATTAGCAATAATCTACTGAGGCCAAGAATGGCAACTCTTTGTTTTATCATTCAACAAAAAAGGCTTTTCTTCTTGCAACCTGGAAAATCAGGAGGATCAGAGTCATCCCTTGAAATTCTTCAGTGCAGCCTTGAATATGTACAAATTAAGTTCGAGTATTTATTTTCAAAGGTGTCAAATTAAATTTGTGAAAATTGGATATGGAATATCGATTGTTAGGGAAAAAAATATATTCTTGCATGTATAGAAGACTATGCTACTGATTGATACATGACCATTAACCAGAGGCATAAATTTTGTGTACTAAGGACTATATGGTCAAACCGAGTTGCCCTACACGTAGAGAAGATATAATAACAACATGTTTGGGTAAACAATGATGAAGATAATAGTTATATTTTTGTTTTAGGAGACTATTGTCAAGCATTCACAAGCATTATTTACACAGTGGAATGAACATAGAGTATTTGTATCCTTATTTGATACAATATTTGTAATGTTATGGTGTTAATAATGTATATATGAACACAAATTTAGCCTTGAAGTTCAACCCAAGGAACTATTTTGTCATATTTTGTCATATTTCTTATTTGTTATATTTATAATTTATGGTTAATCTCTCCACTTAATATATCATTTTTGTTTTCGAGTGTGTTATTTGTGAGACATAAATGTGAAATTGTTTCCTTTTCACCTACAGTTCTAAATTAGATAGTTTCCATAAGATTCCATTCTTGTAAGATGGTGGATGTCTTAAGTCATATTATTTCTCAAGTTCATTATTACATTTAATGTAATTTTGTATCAGTGAAAAGTCACATAGAATTGCTCATTCAAAAAAATATTTGCCTCCTTTGATTCGAGTTGTCTAGGGAAAATGATGATGCACTTATAGATTTTTTGTTGGCATCTGTTGCTCCAAACAATGACACATATGAAGTTGGAAATAAATCTTTGCGTTGGCTTTGAAACAAGACAATCCTCTCAATGGATGCAGTGTAAATTTTTCGATTGTAGAAAAACATTTAGATGTTGGTGCTACCATAACATATGGAAACAATACAGGACCAACTCTTGTTCACACAACTATAGGTCATGGCCACCTTGACGCACACTATTAATAATAAAGAAGCATGGGGAAGTATAAACATACTCACAAGAAAAAGACATACCCCTCTACATTAAGCTCTAAATAATAACCATATTGCATGTGTTGCTCTCATGCTCAGACACACATAAACATACTCATAAGAACAAGAGAGACCCCTCTACATTTTGCTTTGAAGAATAACCATCTTCAATGTGTTGGTCTCATGCTCAGACATGGAGCCAATAGAGATGTAAAAGGTTTGAGAAATGAAAAGCATATTCAACTTGCACATTCATTTGAGATGAGTGCATTGTTGAGTCTATATCATAAAAGAATTCGTTGATGAAACATGGGGGTCGTTCATTTTTTAAAATCTGTCAAATATTTGCTACTGGAACTTGAAAGACCATCTTTGAAGATTAATAGGCAATCTATGTTGGAAGTATTTTCTCTTTATCTTCTACCTTTGAAAGGCATTTTGTTTACTAATTTTTATCTTCAATGATTTTTTATATGTCAAAATGCTTCTCAAATTTATGCCTTACAGCATTTCCTTTGTAACATCTAGTGCAATTGTTAGTTATCTTTCTATCCAACATTAGAATTAAAATTGAAAAAAATTTAAAATAATTTTTAATTTATTTTTGGAAAATTTAAGTAGATAATATATACCAAATTACCTCTCAATAAACAAAAATATTTAACAATAAAAACACAACAAATTCAAGTAACCATAAAGACTAATTTTTATATATTGTATATCATAATATTGAAGAAATATATATTTCTATATTAAATATAAAATTCACACAAAATATTTAAAATTGAAAAATGATAATTTTAAATAATTTGGGAAGAAAATTAATAAAAATTATATCAACAAACATATATGATGAAAAATTCATTTAACAGGTTTTTTTTTTTAAAGGAAATATATGCATTGCGCATAGGTGTATTTTTCTACATTATAATATAATATAAGAATATATATTTTTGTTTCATTTAAAAATTTCCTACAACATTTTAACGAATAAAAAATATAATATATAAAATAAAATTATATTTTAAAATAATAAATGTAATAAAATAAATATATTTTAAAAATAATAAATGTAATAAAATAAATTATATTTTAATGTTTGTTTTTAATAATATATGGATATATATTTAGTTATTTGTTGCTAAGAAGACAATTTATATTTTTTGATTTTTAGTTATAAGGTTTTAATTTTTTATTTTCATTATTTCTAACATTATATGCTTAAGTTATCGCGTGCTAACCGTTTGGCCCAACATCTCAAAATTGAGCAGGTTTGTTGATTGGGTGACTATATAGCTGAGTCGGCAAGGTGACTGTGCAGGCACGGGCCAACTAAGTGCTGACACTTGTCCTTCCCTGGCTTTTCAATTGGAGGTCGATTTTTTATTGGTTTGTGGTTTTGTGTGGTGGACCAGTAATATAGTGTCGCATGGCCCAATCATGGGTTGCCACGTGGCACCCAAAGGTCATGCGAAATTTTTTGTATGGTCAAACTAAGGTCCAAGGGATTCAAACCCCCAACCTCTTGTTCAGCATTACAGCCCTCCACCAACTCTTCTGCAATGATTCTTATTAATCAAAGAACCAAAACTTACATATGAAGTTTATTTTGGTGCTCGTTTGGGGAGAGGGGTCGGGCTACTAGCCCCAGCCCCAGTCATATCCACACCATAAGACCTCATCATATAAGGAAGGCACTTACAGCAGGGGGCTTGGGACCTTATCTTAGCCCATATCCCATAGCATGCGACCATCAACGTTACAGAGAAGACACGTTGGAAAGGGGGGGCTAACCATTAGCCCAGCCCATGGTCATCTTATCTCCACAAGACCGTGTTGAAGGCTCGTGGAAAGTCTCTTGTGGAAGGTGCTATGGAGTGGGGGTCAGCCCTAGGTCAAGGGACACTGCGAGAAGGGTGGGTGGTTAGCCCAGCCCATGGTCTTGTGGCACCTGATAAGACCACATGCCTGAGTTTTAAGGGGTAGGCTGGCAGGGGTAGGCATTAAAGCCCAGCTTGTGGCGTTATGTGGCCATATGACCTGAACTTTTAGTCTTAAGGGGTTATTGCCTAATTTAATCATCCAAAAATGCACAAGTGGAGGGTGAAAATGGCCTACGTTAGTAAAAAACAAGGTAGTTTTGTAGGATAGTTAGACTATTAGTCTGATTTGTACTACAGTTAATAATAAAACTCAAGGGAGAGCTTGGGAGTCATATATATATATTTTTGACCAAATTGAGCTCAAGAAAAGTCCTCTTAGGGGTTTTTGGATATTTTGGATCCAATGGTGACCTCTAATTGTTGATTTGAGAAAATATAAGGAGTATTTTGCAGGTTGAATACCAAGGGCGTATGGATCAATCAGGTTCTTTAAGTAATTCTAGAAGATGTTTGAGCATAGAGAAGGCCTTGTAGGGGTTTTCTTACTTTCAAAAGTCTATTGCAGAAGTTGTTACTTCCAGGGTTTAGCTTAGGTTTACTTTTCTCATTATTCCATGTTGAGGGAAGTTTTGTTTATGCTCTTCAATGTGGAATTGAAGTGCTTATATGCTCAGATAAGCTCAAGTGCTCATATGCTCATATAAGCTCATTTGAGTTGGAGTATAGGATCTTTGTAGGAGATGCCTTGTATTGCTACTTTATGTGAGATTTCTTTACAGGAGAACATTATCTTATAGGGGTAATATCCACATGTTTTCACCAACAAAATTTTATGTATTCATTTTTATACTGAATATATGGAGCAGTCTAGCTATGTTGGCAGGCTCAGAGATGTAGGCCAGGAGAGGTGAAATCCATCAACAAATCTTTGTTATGCTCTTCATGATGCCTGTATGAGTTATGTGATATTATGTTGCTTATGTTAAGTTTACATGTGAAGACTAACTCATGACTTGAAGAGACATTGAAAAAGAAACTTATTCTTTTCTGTCAAGACCCATTAAGACCATGCAAAGCATTGGAACGGTCCTTGTTTATTTGTTTATTTGTTTTTTTTTATTTTTATTTTGGAGAAGATGAAAAGACACCTCCTCCCCTTTCAGATGAAGGTCCATGGTAGCCAAGAGTCTGGTCTGGTAGCAAACCGAGTGTGATGTCATTTGTTGTTGTATCTCTTCCCTAATTTTTTGGTTACTTTCCTTTATCACCTTCCGTGTAGACAAACTAAATTTTGTCATTATTGAACTTGTTACAAAAGTCATAAGGGTTACCTATGTAGACGAGGAATTAGATGCTTGTTGTGGGTCTTCCAGGGTCATCTAGAAGCCTAATTGGTCTAGGTTTATCTCCATTAACATGGTTTCAATCTCCTATTATTCTGCTTCTTGGGTCTTATCCCTTTTGTAGGTGTGAACATCCTCCATCTCCACATCTTTGGACTCATCCACACTCTTTTTATGTGTCTTGTCCTTTGTTGCTGGAGTCTCAATCTCCATTTCTATTTCAATAGGCCATGAATCAAGGTTAGATTTCCTCTCAATATTTGGACTGTATTCATGATCATAATTTGAAGCATTAATTCCTTTTCTTTTCTTTGCAATGACACCATGGGGGTCATAATTCCAAATATATCCCATTTCAGAATTCATTTCTTTCAACAATTATTCAATTGGTTGAAAGTCCTGCTTGGTATTGACAATGAAAGGGCATGTAGGCTTGCCCAATTGAACATATAACCCTTCTTAGTGGGGACAAAGTGGATTCGGTCCACATGTAGGCTTTGTCTAATAAACTCAAGGGAAAATATTCTCATTGGCATGAACACAAGTAGATGATAAGGAGGGAGCTCACACCCATAGACCCTAAGATTTTATCTGCTTGTTTGAATCCATTAGATTAAAACACGGGCACTCAAATTCATCAACATGAGTGTATAGGAACAAATAAAACATTACGAAATAGTATTTGAAGAACAAGGCGGTAGAAAAGTGGTGCATTTGGAATTTGATGGACTCAGATAGGAAAGAAGGTATATCAAATAGATGGCCTGGTTGCATCCTCTCTATAGACTTTTACTGTAGATTCAACAGCATATGTGATATGATCAAACACAAGACAAGAATCTACTCTACTCTTCAGAGGAAACCAAAATTGATCAATGAAAATAATAAGCAAAAAAGGAAGAATATCAATCGCACATAACACAATATTTATCTAGATAAAGAAACTGCTAAAAACTCTGACTATCTATATTGCATTAATCGGAAGATCTGACAAGAAAATACAATCCTTGTTCAACCCGAACAATTCCTGCACAAGCACAATCTATCTCTCTGCCTCACAAGCAAGTGCAAGCCAACATTTATCCAATTCTTATACCTGTAAAACCCCTACTTCCTTCTGCAATTCCTAAGAGAATTAGCCCACATTTAATTGGGAAATTCTCCACCCATGACTGCGCAATCCATCCATAGGCCCTCAACTGATCGCATGCACCTTATGTACAACTCAGAAAATTATACAATTGATAGTACAATGTCCATGAACTCTAATCTCAACTGGGTCTTCCTATGACTGACATGAATGAGTTATTTATGAGTGCATATTCAATTAACTGGTGTGGTACTGAGGATGCACTGGTGCCCATCCCCACTACTAGACCTCCTACTAGTTCCTCCAATAGTTACAACTAGTTTAACTAACTATAACTCATTTAGACTGAGTTAATTAATTACAACTCAAAATAACTCAACTTGGGCTTCTAAAATTTAGGGATCACTCTGCATGACTCTAGATAGACTTCCAACTCGAATTTCCTAACCCAACTAAGTCAATTTGACTTAGCTACCTATTACAAGTTGCTATGAGAATAGAATTTCGATTTTCTTGTTGTTATTTTTAACACTCCCTCTCGACAAGAAAGGGATTATCTACTACCTTGATCCTGCCTCTATGAAACTCAAATTTTCATCTTGACAAGGCCTTTGTCAAAATATCAGCATCCTGCTCCTCTGTGGGAATGTATTCCAACAACATAATTCTCCTCTTCACACAATATCGAAGATGATGATACCAGATATCAATATGCTTGGACCGATAATGAAAAACTAGATTCTCAGAGAGTTTGATACAACCCTGATTGTCACAATAAATCACAATTGGATCCATTTGCTGACCAAACAAACAAACAAGAATCTTCCTCATTCAGATTGCCTCACAAGTTTCTTGACTAGCAACCATGTACTCTGCTTCTGCTGAACTAAGTGCAATTGATCTCCATTTCATGTAGTACCAAGAAACAGTTGTTGACCCAACACTGAAGATCCCACTTGATGTGCTCTTTCAATCGATGGACTCCCCACCCAATCTACATCTGTGAAGCCTTGAAGCTTCACTCCCTCTGTCTGTATGTACCATAAACCATACTGAGTAGTGCCTCTGAAGTATCTGAACATATGTTTGGCTACCTTCCAATACAACTTGGTCGACTTAACCATCACTTTACTAAGTTGGTTAAATGCATAACACATGTTTGGTCATGTGTTCGCCAAATACATAAGTGAATCCATAAGCTGTCTGTAAATAGTAGCCTCCACTACTTCACCGAAAGTAGCATCCTCCTTCCTCTAGTTACCTGCTAAAGGAGTCTCCATGGGTTTACTTCTCTCCATGTGGAACCTTTTGACTATCTCATTGGCATACTTTCCCTAAGAGACAAAAAGTTCCTCATCACCTTGCCATACTTCCATAACCAGAAATTAGTGCATGAGCCTCAAGTCCTTCATTTCAAACTCTTTTGCAAGGTCCTCTTTGCAAAACTTGATCATCTTATCATCTCCTATCAAAATAAAATCATCAACATATAAAACAATAATCAACAATTTACCTTCAACCACAATATGGTAAAGGTTCATATCTGCTTCACTTTTGGTGAAGCCCAACCTGGTGAAATAGTTATCGATCCTGGTGTACGAAGCACGAGGTGCTTGTTTCAGTCCATACAATGCTCGCTTGAGTCGGCACACATGTGACTTTTTGTTGAAGGTCTCAAATACTTCAGGTTGCTCAATATACACCTCTTGCTCAATCATGTCCTTGAGGAATGTTGTCTTTACATCCATCTGATGTATCTTCCATCTCATTTATGTTGACAGTGCTAGAATGGATTTGATTGATGAGTTCCTTTCAATAGGAGAAAAAGTATCATTGTAATCAATCCACTCCACATGAGAAAACCCTCTAGCCACAAACCTAGCCTTGTGTTTCTCCACACTACCATCTGCTGCTTCCTTTACCTTGTAAAGCCATCTGGAACTCACCACTGACTTGTATGTCGGTCTTGGGACCACATCCCATTCATTGTTCCTAACAATGGAGTCATACTCCTTAACCATGGCATCGACCCAAACTAGTTGCTACAACGCTTCCTCAAAAGAGGATGGCTTTTTCTCTACACATCTTGTCATCATATCCATGTAGCTAGTGTACCTCTCCAGTGACCTCCTCTACCTGTGTTGTGATGTGGATGCTCACACATTCTCTCTAGAATCATGCAATAACTTGTCATCCTATCTGGTGTGTTTTCTACCATCTCTGGAAGAATCTACATGAGTGGGTGTCTCCATTACGTGATCCTTTGTATGTGGTTTCTCGACATCATCCTGAGGTTCCTCCCTTGGAAATAGAATCTCCTCAACTGCATGTAGTTGAAGCTCCCTCTCAAGGGAATATCTCATGGCCTTCTCTTCATCAAATTTTACATCTTTCGATCCATTGTCATCATGTTGGTTTCCAGGTACACCCGATAGTTGTGAGGTGTATCAGTGTACCCCACAAATATCCCCATCTCAGTTGTTGGCTCAAGATTTTTCCATGCATCTTTGGTTACATGGTAGTAAAATGTTGAACCAAAAATCTTGAAGTATCCCACATCTAGTTTCTTCCCTAAAAAGTCTTCTTCTGGTGTACTCATCCCAAGAATTCGATGAGCGCTTCTATTCTACAAATAAACAATTATGTTCCATGCTTTAGCCCACAAGTATAGTGGTAGGCCCTGATCATGCAACATCGCTTGTGCTGCTCCTACAATTCTTATGTTCTTTATTTCTTCAACTCCATTCTATTGTGGGTTATGAGCTGCTATCAACTCTTATCAAATGCCTTCTAATGCACAATTTTTTTTTGAACTCATTCGACACATACTCTCCACCATTATCACTCCTAATAGATTTAAATTTCTTGTCAGTATCTTTATCGACCAATGCTTTAAATTCATAAAACTGTGCAAAAGTCTAATCTTTCTTTTGCATGAAGAAGATCGGACACTTACAAGAGCAATGGAATACATAAAATATTGTAGAAATATAAACACGGAAAATGCATAAAAAAAGAGAGACACAGATATACGTGTTTCACCCAGTTTGGGTTATGTCCACGGAGAAACAGCCAGTCCTTCTTTTATTATATTATCCAGCAAAATGAAGAGATACAACCTACAGCAGATCCGCTGTAACTCCCTCTTCACTCTCAATCTCCTCTCTCTTCCTCACTCAGAATACAGATCTACATAGATGCAATACAATTCCCTCACATATAGTGAGAGGTTTCCTTCTAGGGCAAAAAAACCTAAACTAAACATAACTTCTACCATCAGATCTCTACCTAATGAACAGTCTAGATTGACTACGAAATTAAAACATTTTACAAGGAAATTTTACATCTATTCTTAGCTTCGGGGGCGCTGCCCCCGAAACCCCCCGCTAGGGGGGGCTCCCAAAAGGTCACAACCGCCCCCCTGAACCCCCCCTACAGCGAATATTTTACGAGCGGCATTGCTGACCCATTACGAACTGGGGTCCAATGCGGCGATACCTTTCAATACAGAAGATAATCAGGCTCCACACCCAACATTTTCGTGCATCTTTTGTTACATGGTAGTAAAATGTTGAACCAAAAATCTTGAAGTATCCCACATCTGGTTTCTTCCCTAAAAATTCCTTTTCTGGTGTACTCATCCCAAGAGTTCGATGAGGGCTTCTATTCTGCAAATAAACAGTTATGTTCCATGCTTCAGCCCACAAGTATAGTGGTAGGCCCTGATAATGCAACATCGCTCGTGCTACTCCTACAATTCTTATGTTCTTTCTTTCACCAACTCCATTCTATTGTGGGTTATGAGCTGCTATCAACTCTTATCAAATGCCTTCTAATGCACAAATTTTTTTGAACTCATTCGACACATACTCTCCACCATTATCACTCCTAATAGATTTAAATTTCTTGTTAGTATCTTTATCGACCAGAGCTTTAAATTCATAAAATTGTGAAAAAAGTCTAATCTTTCTTCTGCATGAAGAAGATCTAACACTTATGAGAAAAATCATCAACAAATATAACATAATACATGTGCTTGGTTGTGGATGTTGTCAAGAACGTTCCACACACATCTGAGTGAACTCAATCAAGGATCATCTGTGCTCGATTGTCTTTGTCATGACAGGAATCTTTGTTGTATTTTCCCAATGTACACCCTTTTCATGTATCTGCCTACTCTATTGTACCCTTGGGAAGACCGGTATAAATTTTTTGCATGATCTTCAAAGCACCATGGTGAAAGTGACCCAACCTCCTATGCCACATCTCACTAATGTCTTAGATTTGCACATTCTCTGCTTTCGTGATCAAGGCAACACAATCTTCTACCTCAAACTTGTAGAGATTCTTCACTTGAACCCTTATCCTCTTCACTTGTCCTGTGGCTATGTGATGAAGGAACACATTTCCCTTACTAAATATCAAATCATAGCCTATAACCTCCAACATGGCAACATATACCAAGTTCTTCTTCAAACCAGGAACATACATAGCATCTTGCAAAGTGAGGGGAGAACCTAACTCCCTCTTAAAGGTAATTGTATCGATCTTGGTAGCGATATACCTCCCATCATCACCCATCTCGATATCAATCTGGAGATCCTTCTCCTCCAAGTTACTGAAGAGCTCTTTGTTATCGATCATGTGGAAAGAAGCTCCATTGTCCAAGTACCACACACTACCCATCATCGATGACACCATACAAGTGATGAGGCTATAGTCAAGTTCAAATTGTGAAGCAAGAGCCTCACCAGCTACTCCTCCTGAGGGCGTCTTACCGACCTTCTTGAGAGGAAACTTTGTGGCAAAATGTCCCATCTCGTGACAGTGAGAGAACTTGAATTTCGACATGTCCTTCTTATTGCAACCCTAACAATAATCTGATTTGGAATGGGATTACTTCCCCTTCCCTTTCTTTTCCTTACCCTCTAAGGCACAATTCTCCTCATCATCATGCTTTGATTAGGATCTGTCTATGGTGTTCTGTTGAATCTCTTCCTATACCAAGTCAGACCACAACTACTCCCACTCTCGTAGCTTCTCTCTCCCATTGACAGATCCCTGGTAACTGTGCCAGCTCTTGGGAAGTCCTAGAAGTGCTAGGCTCACTAGATCATCTTTGGAAATACTAATCCCAACACTTCAAATCTCATCCCAACATTGGGTGAACTTGGTCAAATACTTCGGAATTGAGTCGCCCTTCTCTATCTTGATCTTTCTTATTTTGTCCTTTAGTACCAACTTCCTATGGTCTCTACCATTTTGAAACAGGTATGTCAATTCCTTCCACATTGCAAATGGAATGTCCTTAACATGGATATTTGAGACAATGTGATCTCAAACTCCTTCCAGGATAAACCTTCTCGCTTTGTCCACACACTTTCTCCATTCAACTAGATCCTTAGCATCAGATTTTGGAGGCTTCGGAATATCACGATCTATGAATTCCTTGAGGCCATTGTCTCCCATCACTGCCTCCATCTTGTCCTTCCAAGCTATGTCATTCGAGTTATCCTCCAGGGCATACTCAAGTCTCAAATAGTAGAATGACATGTTGCTAACTCTGAAGTATGAACTTGCAAATTCGATTTCACCTCCACAACAAACTCAAATTCTCGTCTTCTATACAAACTTAAGCTCTGATACCATGTAGATTTCAATAATCTACTCTACTCTTTAGTGGAAACAAAATTTATTGATGAAAACAATAAGCAGAAAAGGAATAATATCAATTGCACATAACACAATATTTCTCTAGGGAAAGCAACTGCTAAAAACCCCGACTATCTATATTGCATTAACCAGAAGATTTGAGAAGAAAATACAATGCTTTTTCAACCTGAACAATTCCTGCACAAGTACAATCTAGCTCTCTGCCTCACAAGCCAGCTCAATCCAACACTTAGCAAATTCTATTGCTTGCCAAGCCCCTAATTCCTTCCACAGTTCCTAAAATAATTAGCCCATATTTAATCGGTAAATTCTCCACCCATGACTATGCAATCCATCCATAGGCCCTCAACTTATTGCATGCACCATCTGTACAACTCAGAAAATTATAAATTGATAGTACACTGTTCCTGAGCTCTAATCTCAATTGGGTCTTCCTATGAACTGACATGCATGAGTTATTTATGAGTGAATACTTAGTTAACTAGTGTGGCATTGAGGATGCACTTGTGCCCATCCCCGCTATTAGACCTCCTACTAGTTCCTCCAATAGTTAGAACTAGTTTAATTTACTATAACTCAATTAGACTAAGTTAATTAATTACAACTCAAAAGAACTCAACCTGGGCCCCTCAAATTTAGGGATCACTCTACATGACTCTAGATAGACTTCCAACTCGAATTTCCTAAACCAACTAAGTCAATTTAACTTAGTTCACTATTACATGTTTCTATGAGAATAGAATTTCAATTTAATTCACAATTTAATTCAAGGACAAATTAAATTCGAATTTCTTGTTGCTATTTTTAAAAATCTCTCTCATAAACCCTACAGTGGCTATAGTATGAATATTGGAATCATCTTCTCCAAACATAAGGGCAAATACAATGAGGATGGGATGCACTACCTCTGTAAATGTAGATATTTGGAAAGTATCATTAACATGCAAGGATTGATGGCCAGGGGCCAGAATCATTTGTAAGAAGGTTATTGTTCCCCAACTGAGAGGGCGGGATAGCTGTAAAATAAGGTGGTTTCAGTGAATTTCACTGGCTCAGTATAGGTTGGGTATACTAAGGCTTTTTTAATCAACTTTGGAGTCACCTCCAATATTTTGTCTCCAGTAGAAGATATGAATCAATTCTTCTTTTCAACGTAAGACATTGTCAGTCATGAAATAAACTCGAGGAAATGATAAACAGAAGGTGAATTTTGGTGATATAGCCCTGATTAAACTACTCTGAAAGGATCTTCCCCGCTGACGTGGTGGCCATACAAGCTGAACCGGAGGTCTGGCAGGTGGTAAGAACAGGATGGGTTAAAGATTTGTGCCTCTATGTCCATTTGTGGATCAACATAGGATAAGAGTTTGGCTACTTGGGCTTTGGGGGTCTTTGGGGTCGGCTTCTTCATTTTTAGCATGAAGACAAAAATTGCAGTTGGGAAACTAGAGGGTTACCTGGTTGACCAGGTGAGAGGTAGCAAACGACGTTGGTGAGAGCTCTGGGGTAGTCCAATGAATGAACGGCATCGTAGACCAATCGAATGGTGGGAGAACTCAGCTACATAGAGAACAAATTTAAATTCAAACTGCTAAATAGGAGGGTATTTTATAAGTGGGGAGAAACTGACATATGACATCATACAAGGTCAACAGGGGGGACACGTGGCGGAAGATGATTGCAAGGGTGACAGGTGGACGAGTGGGAGGAGTAACTTTACCATTACCTCCGGAGCTCACTTGTTAGCATCGCTGACAGACCAATGTGGGGTAGGTGGTCCCCACCTCTCTTCAGCAATGGATCAGTGGGAGGTGGCATCAATCTGAAACCCCCCGGAGTTAATATGGGTCATTGATCAGTTGATCTTGGCCTATTAACTTTTCAACTCTAGGGGGTGGCGTCGACTTATCAGTTGCACCAGCTCCCCCCCCTCCCAAAGTGCTTCTGAGGGATGGTCGAGTGGAAGTGAATAGTGATCTACCCCAGGACTCGCTAAAACTTTAACCAAAATTCATTTCTTCTACGTTTTCCCTTTTCAACCATTGCACCTACCCAATGAAATATTTTTGATGCAACCTCTTACACCCAAAACCTTTAGTGTGCTAATAGGACCAAATCTTGTCCACTTTAGTTAATTTCTCTATCTTTGTTCCAAATATGTCAACTGAAGCCCTTTGACACCCATACAAAAAAAAAGAGTAAAATATGGTAGGTAACAACATGGAAGATGGATGATCATATGCAGGCAACATATCCATTTTTTGTTTGCTAGTTTAGCAAATGAAAATAAGTCTTTAAATTATTGTATAGTGCTATGTATGTAAATCTCATAATGGTATTATGCTTGGTTTGAAACATGGTTGTAATTGTGTTTGGGTATAGAATATCGAGAATGGTGTTCCTACAAGGGGGTGGGGTTTGTGATAGCCCCTAACAAATTCCCCTGTTGTAATTAATGTGACCATTTTTGTTAAAATTAAACTGGTTGAGATATTGGGACACTGATTTTAGAGCTTAGGGAGGGAGATTTCTTGGGAAGTTAGAGGAATTGGTTATTAATTCCAGTTATGGGAAGCTTACTAGTGTGCCTTATATGGGTTGATTGTACCTTGACTTCAAATGGAGAAAGAAAGGACAAGAACCATAACTCTCTTCGAAAAAATATACAAGGGAAAGAGGAAAAAAAATAAAATACGGTGGGTTGCGCTAGCAAGGAAGTTACAATAGTTCGGTGCATGTCCATGCAACCATTATATGGTTTCAATAACGACAGTGGGAGGTTGCGGAGCAAAATTCTAAATGAATAAGTATTATGGAGGAACACATTCATTCATTCAAGAGGATCAGGATGTAGTCAGTCATTAAGGGGGCGAAATTCATCATGATAGGAGGGACAAGAAAATAAGACACAGAGAGAGTTCAGAAGGGGTAAAATATCACTCTGGTGGTAGCCCAACTAAAAATAAATAAATAAAAAAGGGCTTGCTACCTCAGAATCAAAAAGAAGTGACTTGCCTTAGGGCTGATGAACCCATTGGTAAACTTGTTGGATATGTCTAGGAGAGAGACACCTAGGTACTTGTGGGGTTGATGAATCACCAGGTGTAGCGTTGGGGAGGATAACACTAGTGCTTTCACTCACTAATGAACTACTTGGAGAGGTGGTCTCTGGGCTCCCACAATAACGTATCCAATTGATGAACCTTTTCATGCTAGAATGAAAATCCTCTCCTAGAATCGAGTTGAGGCTCCTTATTCTTGCAAGAACCCTTGTGTTGATGTTGACTAAGTTAGAGGCCCCTATGGAGTAACAGTTGAGAATTGTTGAGAACACCTGAGAGAAATGGGCCCTGTTCAATATGTGTAAGTGATGAATTGAGAGTTTTGAACTAGTCCCTACATTCCTTTTTTTCAATTCAACTTCTTGATTACTTGGTGGGTGGAGGTGGTGTAGCCTCTGGATTCCCTATTTTAGCTCAAATCCCTGATTAGTTGGTGGTTGGAGGTGGATTGACCTCTGGAGACCCTATTTCAATTAGAAAAATTGGTTTTATTCCTTCAAACACTCTTCCTCAAGCTTTCAAATTTGGCTCTGGGGTGATTGGATGCACGAAAGGTTCCAATACAAACCAATCTAAGGTTGGTTGGAGTGTTGAAGTCCTAATATTAGTTTCCAAACTTCTTTACAAGATAAGTGTTTACTCATGTTTTTTATTCTTATGATGTTATTTCATTGAATCAATGAACATGGTCTTTTGGAATGTATTGTTGCTATTTATATTTCTATGCTATGTGTATATTGAGTTTTTATGAATGAATAGAACTTATATGTACAAATATGTGTAAGAAATTAGGAGTTGTTTGAGCCTCCCTATAACCTTGTTGTTTACATTCATATGTATAATACCTGTGTACTTGAATGGGTGAATGCATTGGTATGATATCTTAGTAATAATTCAATGAATTCTGGGAAATAAGCATTATTTGTGCGCTTCAACAAGTAAAGAAGATGGCGAAGGAGAATTATTTAAAGCCTTTATAGCTATGGAAAATGAAGATAGCCTAGGTATAATTGATTTTGGCCCCTAAATTCTTAAAACCAAGGCAAAAAAGCATGTCTATGAATTCAAACAATAATTCACAAGTATGGGTGTTAACTGTTAGATTTCTGGAAAAAAATAAATAAATAAATAAATATATATATAAATATATATATATATAATATATAAATATATATTCTTCTATTTAAGAACCCTCACAAGATAGGGCCCAAATTGAGTCAAGAGTCACCCACGTCAACAGTTCGGCGAGTTGTCTCAGAGATGAAATTTGGGAGAAGTTTTGGTCTGAGTTGGTCATGGCCTATGCGAGTCGGGAGTCATCTAGGTCAAGGGTCGATAGTCTGGACTCAATAAGGTGGTTCGTTGGTTGTGGCAATGGGGACTAACCCGAACTACACTAAAATATGTGTGTGATTTTTCCATTATGCATGGACTCATCCAAGAGTGGTTGAGTGACCGTGTGGGCACCATGTGGGATACAATGTGGGTGCCACATGGTTAACACTAATGAGGTGGTAGGGTTTAATGGGACAAACTTATATTGGTTTGTTGACGGTGCTAGACCAGCCAACATTCAAGGGATCTTCTTGGTATGAAGTCCCAACTAGACCTCACACCGTTTGGTGTAGGAGTCCCATCCAGTATGATGGCCCGGTTGCCATTATCTTAAATATATGCCTTAACTTTTGCTTGTTAGCACGTGAGAGTGGTTTTGTTTGTCTTCAAACAATGAGGTTTGTGTTCCTGGTGAGTGCTTAGTGTTGCTTGTGTCAAAGTTCTTTCACTACAGAGGGAGAGGGTGGAAGTGAGTCTCAGGTTGAAAGGGAATAGTCCCAACTCTTCTAGAGACACACAACACAATAAGGCATGCGCAACCTCTGACGGAGTAGTCCACATGGATGCAGTAGTCACAAACACAAGGTGAATAGATAGCACGTACAACACCCAGCAGAATAGTCCACACGAGTGCGACAGGCATTATAAATAGGATTACAAGAATGAATTTGTCGAGTGTCTCATGGGATATCCCACACAGGCGAGACATCATTAAAAACTGATACAACACATTTCCAATAACATATATACTAAAACAATTGAAATAGTTCAACTATCTTAATACAGGTTAAAGCAACATGCATTACAAGCATCCAAAGAATAGTCTTACAAACGAATATGATACATGTGTGAAAATGTGCTACCCTATTAACGGGCTTTTGAATTAAGCGAAATTTCCAAGACACATCCATACACCATTACATCACTAACCTTGATAGTAGGGCGTTGGAACCACTACTCACTGCTCAAAAAAAAGACTACAGACTCTCAAGGCTATGTGGGAGAAGCCAGGGTGAAAAGTCCTTTGCATGTACAAATGAGGGGTATATATAGCCAAGGGTGAAACTTACCCTTGTGACTGTTTGACTTCCCTCATGACTATTTGACTTACATGACTCTTCAACTTTACATGTGGGTCTCTTGGACTTCCACGTTACATTACATTGATTACAATAGTATGGCCCATGGTAGTGTTATGGCTGAGATGACTTGTGACATGACTCAACATGACAGAGTTGGTATGTTCATGCTGTTGCTGGTGTCCATGTCGAGCTGCAATGTTGCTGAGTGATGAATGTGCTCTTGGTGTATCATAGCTTCACCTCTGTATGGAAAGGTGTGTGAAGTCTTTGATGGTCTTCATGATCGCTTAATAGTTCATGCATGTGCATGTGTCTCCTTTGCTTTCTACTTGGTACTCTTCGTGTGTTCGTCCATTTGCAAACAAGTCTCCTAACATGCACTCCTTGTTCATCCTGTTTATCGTCACACCATGTCTCATCTGTGTACCTGTATCTGCAATCACTCATGACGAGATGACATCAAATCCAAAAATATCCTACTCTACCATGATGCATCATTTTTAGTTTTCGGGTGTAGGTGACAAGAGAGAGGAAAAGGCTTTAAAACTATGCAGAGTAAATTTCAAGCCGGGATGCAGGCTCCATGCACTATTAAGGAAAATTGCACAAAGGTCACTCAGAGGTTGAGTTGAGAAGTCCATATTAGCGGTGACTATCTGCATGATCTGGCCTGGCTAGAGGGCAGATCTATGCAATTTTTCCAAGGAGACAGTGCAGGCAGCAGGGGGACACTAGCAGTGAAAATTGTGTATATTCTCTGGGGAGGCTAGCAGTGAGTTGCGAGAGGCTGCTAGCCAAAACTGCACAAAGTTGGGAGGCAAGCCTGCAGGACATCCCTACGTAGTTTCTAGGTTGAGCAGGATGTTGGGCAGTTGGGAGGCATCCCATGAAAACTGCGTAGTTTTCAGGAGGAGCAATAGACCGGCTATCAAGGTGGTTGGCAGACAGAACTACACAAATTTTGATGACAGTGCAGTGACAGGCAGCAGGTGTCTGTCCGACATGTCTACGTAATTTCTTTAGTCAGCATAGGATGGCATGCTTGGCAGCTTCTGTGCAATTTTTTGGAGGAGTGAGGCTTAGGGTCACTGCATGGTCAAACTCTCTGGTTGACCAACTGGAGGCTTAATGGCTTTGCCTGTAGGCAGCGTAGATTGAGATGGCTTGCTGAGAAACTTCTGCATTGTTCTGGGTGACAGTCAGTCGGGTCAACTCTAGGATTGTGCAATGCAGACTGCCTTAGAGGCAACCTTAAGCTCTATACAATTTTGGGTAGCAGTACATGATCACTGAGAGATAAGACTGCGTAGTGCAGCTCAGCGAGGGTCTGGTTGTTGGAGGGTGGTCAGGTCGACAGATTTTTAGTGAAATGACGAAGTGTGTGAACGAGTGACTTCGTACATGCATGACCTTGTGAACACACACTCAACATGACTTGGTGGTAAGACACCTCAAACCATCAAGACAACATACACTCAATGTGACTTATTGATGGGTGCTAGCGACAAGCGCGACACTTGTGATAGATCGTTGAACAACCGTGACAATACTTTCGCGACAATGCTTACAACATCATGTGTGAGTGCAATAGATGTTTACATAGTGAGAACAACTCAAACACAACCTTCAACATCAACAGAATGAGGTCGCAAGCATAACATAGCAATCAACATGACGAAGACAACAGTTGGTCAAATAAGTGAAAAGGAAGCAAGACATGTAGAAGAAACACATAAAATGACTTTTCATGTTTCCTGTAGTCACTGAGAGGTAGAACTGCGCAATTTCAGCGGATAGTGACTGATGTTCGAATGAGGCCCTCGGAGGCCCACCTGTGTAGTTTCTGCATGCAAGACAGATAGGGCAGCTTGGACAACATTGACAGTTTTGAGGCACAGGACACTGCTATGGGATGGGAGTCTTGAGAGGACACCTCTCCGCAATTTCTGAGTGCAGTGCAGCTGGACTTCTCTTCACATTTCTAGAGAGTAGTGTTGGTTTCCTTAATGTTATGCGCATTTTTGGAGAGTACTGTTGGTTGGGTTCTCTGTGGGCTGCGGGGTTTCAGTAGGCAAGGTAGGTTGGTGTCTCTGTGAGCTGCGACGTTTCAGCAAGCAAGGGAGGTTGATGTCTCTGCACACTGTGTGGTTTTAGCAGGTAAGGGAGGAAGCTTGATGGTTGCAGAATCAAAGCACACAGTTCCTGGAAGCTATATGAGGCTAGTTTGCTCGGGAAAATGGCTAAGTGTGAGATCAATGAAACATATGTAAACATTGAGAGGACTTGACTATGATCGCACACAGACACTTAGTGACACAACGTAGACCATCCAGAATACATAAGACATAATTTTCTTGATGCAACAACCTTTGTGACAAGAGTGCATGAAGTGAGAGTGAAACATGTCTATGTGATGACGACCACTCATGCACACATGCTTTCCCTTGAAGCAAAACAACATTCCCTTTGCATGAAAAACAACAACCCCTATGCCCAAAGATGACACATGCTGCATAAATATGAGAACATGAACAACTCTTAAGATCGAGGAGGGGAAGCTTGAGATCATCAACTTACCAACAAGTGAGCAAGGATGATCAATCATAGGATCCAAGGTAGGCTCTGAAATTTGCATGCGAACCAAAATTTTGGAGGGTGGTTGTAGCTGCTACAACATGGTCATAACTTTTGATTTGTAATTCAAATTGGGGTAATTTTATATCGTTAGAAAGGTCTTGATAGCCATGACATGATGATGGTATTGGTTTTTAGTTTTAAATTAGTTAGAAAGAGGTCAAAATTTTAAGACCCCAATTCCATGACAGACTATGGAGGTCAGGTCAATGATCGTAACACCTTATTTTACCCTTTATGTGGATTATGTTGTGAAAGGGGGGATTTTAAATGTAGTAGCGATGATAGCCTAAAAAGTGGATTAGATCTAGCAGTTGGTGAGGACCACGGGAACTTCAAAAGTGAAGAAAAAGGCACCTCCAAAAGCGTGTGCCACCCATGTGGGAAGAGAGTTAAGGTTAATAAAGGCAAACTATGTTCCAAATCGACAACTATGTTAGAAATTTTGTTGACATCACTTCCAGCATGGCTAGAACCACATAGCGATGTTCCCCTTAGAAATCTATATTCTGTTAATATCGGTGAAGTTATGACAAGATAAGGCTAGAATTCCTAAAAGTTGTTTTAGTTGAAAAGGTGCACAAGGCATGTAAATGACTAGTATTTTCTTCATTTTCATTTTTATTGCCTTGTATTTGCAAAATTAGAGTCGAAGGCTAAAGTGAAAAACAGATAGAAGTTTAGAGATTAGAGTGTAGTTGCAGATAATTTTTTTAGTTGCTATCTATGTACACCATGGTTGTTATAGCACCATTTACCACCCTTGGTAGATTTGATTCTCTATGATATGGTCTAGGGCAACCCTACCCTACCAGACTTGGTCCATTTTCTAAAAAACAATGTTTTAAATCCCATACACGATTATGCCCTATCTAAAGCGCATGTACACGTGCTTCAACCTATACCCAACCCACGTATGTGTTAAAACATTAAAAAATATATAATCTCCCTTAATTTGGTCAGTTTTTATGGGTTTGACCAGATACCAACCTACTATAGCCCGTGGCCCAACTGTTTCCCAACTGAAAAAACTAATTTGGAGAAGTATAAATACATATCCATGGGAAGGCCTAAGGGAGGAGGAAGGATTAGATATTGATATTATAGTTGATTACATCCCTAATCAAGTCTAGATATATCCATTTGCCTTCTGCACTCCCAGTCATAGGAAACCCCTGTTTCCTTCTTGATATGTTCATCATCCCTTCATGACATCCTTGTGTATACTTATGGAGGAGAATTGAGGCCTACGCAGGACAAATCCGGAGGACAGTTTCGCTTGGAGTCGGCGGACAACTTAGGTTGTAGTTCTTCTGTATTTTCTTTACCTTACGTTAATAAAGAGGTGTTTTCTTGTTCTTGATGATTATGGTCTTTATGCATTAATTTATGTCATGATTTGCTTACAAAATCTCACGTTAATGCATATTTTCTTACATGCTTATATGATCTAACCTTGATATCATGAACATGCTTTCAGTTATTTTTGGTGTATATGCTTTGCCTTGAATGAATTACAAGTCTTAAATCACAAGGAAGAAGCAGAGGACGTTTGAACCCTACAGGACGACTTCAAACGTAGGACCTACGGGTAAGACCTTATGTACCAAGTTTAATTGTTTAAGTATTAGGACTGCTTGCTTGTGTGTCTCTTTATGTTGTATGCCCTCCACTTTATTGAGATTCCCAACCCAAGACCCTAGGGTGATTCTACCTGAAACAATGGCCTCGTCGTTGGTTCCCAAGAAATCAAGGACAAAGGGCACTAGTGGTGCTCCACCTCCATAATCAGCTACCAAACCGAAAAATCAATTGTCAAAAGAGCTAAAGTATAAGCTATTAATGGCCCTAATTCCACTAGACGTTATCAGGGAAGGGGAAATGCTAGGTATGGTAGACAAGCTAAAAGACAAGACTATCATGACTAACCATCACATAGCAACTAGGGCTTCCACAGGTCTTCAAACCACAACAATGGGCTAGGGGGCCAGAAAAAATAGTTATTTTAAATGTGTTGGATATCCCCCATTATGGTCATAGTAATGAAGCAAACATATGTGTTAAATTTCTCTTGAGTTGTATATATGACAGAGTTATGTGGCTCGATGAGCCCATATAAATTGATTCACAACTCATATATAGGATTAATGGTTTGTCTATGGCGAGATAGGATCTAGAGCCTCACTTAAACAAAAATAATGATGTAGCCATTACTAAGGAGGTGACAGAGAAATACGATGATTTCACGAACAACGGGGGTATTAATATCCTCTATAAGTGACGAGTAGGTGCAATTTTCCATGCAACTAATGGCATGCAAGTTCCTCAGGAAGTCCCAAAAGGAGAAATATCTTGTAGGAGAAGTAGCTGCTGCAAATTAATGCATCGCAAGTGTCTAGATGAAATATCGGGAAACCTTCCTACTCAATCAATTTATGTAGGACCACTTGGAGGCACTGGAAAGGAATGGGGAGTTCCATTGTGTGGTTTTTGTTCCAAATTGCTTTGACAAATTAAAAATTTCCTTGGGACACTAACTTTCCTCTACTGGATAAGCCATAATTCATCACACCTAGATTTGGATCACTCTGGTATACTTATGATAAGAAGAGCTAGATGAATATAAATATTAAATTTTATATCTGGAAAGAAGTCATCAATCATGTTTTTATGAAGGTACTATGCATTTTGGTATAGATCACCAAAGCCTACAAGGCAGCAGCAAAGTTCCATGCCACCCCCCACCACATGTATGTACAAGCACGCGAAGACCCCGATAAACAATGGTTGAAAGTGTCAATACAACCTCAACGAGCATACAATGTCACTGATAGTGAGTGATTGAACAATAGAATGGCACACACCACCCATTACTGAGCAGTTATAGGAAAAAGTAATTGATAACGGCTATGAGGAAGAACACCAAGAACCACAAAACGTAAGGCCATCTACCGCTTTGTAGGAGGAATACATAGAACCCCACCATGGGAACATGAACAAGAGCGTCTGAATACACCACAATGGGACCCTCAAGCAGAGGAAGCTACACCAGGAGCTGAGAAGCGACCATTGAAAGGTTAGAAAAAGAGTTCTAGAAAGTAGTAGAAGATGGGTAAGATAATGAGCCTAGAAACACCTTCTCTAATGGAGGAGGTCTTTAAAAACTTAGTAAAAGAAATCAAAGAGGTGAAGGTGTAGGGAAATTCCCTTCACGTCATATCCATTGAAAAAGGACTGCAAGAGTGGAGAGAATTACAGGATCATATGCAACAACAATTGGAGCAACTACATATATTTATCGAGGCATCTAGGGCAACTACTCCTGCACCCAGTGCAACAGATTCAATGATTGTGATGGAGCAACCAACACACCTCCTACACCAGATATTCGACTGAGACCATCACAACCATTTCTGACTTCAGTAGAGCATTGCACCCTAGCTATTCTTGTAGTCGCAATACACTTTGCAAAAAATGATGTACAACAATGAGCTTAGGTGTTGCCCTAAGTAGATTTAATTATTTCTCAGTTACCAATACATGTTTTACATTCACACTAGAAATATATTGCCCAAGAAGTACAATTCAAGGCACAAGCAACCTCAACAGACTTTCCATCCATCTCACTAATGAGCATGAGGCTCTACAAGCAGCACACACATAGTTGGAAGAAGCACAACAGAAAGTTGAAGAGAGAGAAGGGACACTTCGATGGGTCATTGAAGAAGTATACAATAAAATATTGGTTGTCCCCATGGAAATTAATGCTCCCACAAAGGAGGAATTATCCAAAATTGAAGAGGTCATTCACAGCCTAAAATAAAATGGGGAAGAGATACAATTGAAGATAAACCCCACTACCCCACTAGAAGAAGTAAAAAGAAGAGAAAGGGTACAAGTAGCCTATGAATATTTTGAGAGTGCATGAGAGCTTGAGCGTGAGTGCACAAAATTATACAAGGTTGGCATATACTTGTGGAATAAATTGAAAGATAGTTTCAAGCTTAAAGACATCAATACCGTAATTAAAACTACAAAGCAATAGATTGAGGCTATACACAACAATTTTATATCTCTACCAACAACAAAATGCGGAGCTGCAACGGCTGAAAGTGCAATGTTGGACACAAATATTAACCAATGGAGAGTGGAGTAACAACAATTGGCTCATAAAGTGGTACATCTATAGGATGAAGCCATGTGATTCACATATTATCTCACTGTAGCATAAACCACATTGTACAAAGTCATTGCCGAGAATGAACCCTTATTCCAAATTGCTCCTATGCCTATGGAGACTATAACAAATATTATCAGATTGGTAGAGGTAGTAAAGACAATTGTAGACACAGCGAAACAAATGTTTAAATTTTTTTGGAAAAAACTACAGAGGTTGTTGGGCCTCAGTTTTGGTCTATTTTTGCTTAGGGAAACCTACTTAATCCTTATGTTTTCCATCCATTTTCCATCATATCCATCTCATTTTGATGTATTTTATGCATATTCAGGTGTTTAATTTTAATTTTGCAATTTCTAGAAGTTTTTATGAAAATTGAGTTTCAAGTGCAATTTTGGACGGAATCAAAAATTCCCGTAATAGCTATGTGGATGACATATTTGCAGGACACTTGGGCTCGAGTTTGATGCATGGATGGACAGCTTGGGAACTAGGACTAAGCTAAATCCACTTGGTTCGGCCAGAACAAGCTTTATTAGGCCCAATCAAGGCTGGTCAAACATGACTAGTCACCAAAAAATCCCTAGGAAATAGGGCAGTTTTGAGATTTTATGGGATTGACCATATTTCTTGGAATGAATTGAATGAGTTTGACTTAGATAGGTGGATATGAGTAGATATGAGTGTTAGAGATAATATAGATCAGTTTGTTTCATTAAACCTCTATTTAAAGCCAAGACTTTGATGGCTTTTGAATGGAATTTATATGTAACTTTTGTATAATTTGAGTTAGGAGCTAATTTGAAGAACTTGTTTCATTCCAATTTGTTGTTCATGCTTGGTTTATTTACTAAAGTTGTTGTAGCTGAGATTTCTTCAAGTGTGCAAGGCAAGGGCGGAGGGCCCCCACTCCAAGCTAAGTACACTTCTTTGTTAGACTAGTTTAATTTTCCATAATTTGGTTATTTGAGAACTTGTTTATGTGATTTGCTTCAGATTGGTTTACAGTTGATGTGTGATGATGTATTTTATTGAATTTAAGTTTGTTCATCACTTTAGTAAGGTGGAATACCAAGGTGTTCAATTTGAACACTCCTTCTATTAATTTGGTGGATTGAAACTAGGTTTTTCCTTGATTACATGCAAGTAGTTTCTCTTATGAATTTTCAATCTTCAATTGATAGCATTATGGTGAATAAATTATGATGGGAAATACCAAAGGTCTCTTAAGTTTAGAGCCTCCCTTCATTGATTATTTTTCCATCTTAAGCTATTGAGAGCTCATGGTTTCTAATTTCTATTCATCAAGTAATAATTGAGGAAGAATTAGACCTCTTAAGTTAAGAGCCATTTCAACTTTCCTTCATTGCAAGGTGAATTGAAATTATTAGTGTAGGCTATATTTGTAATATGCACTTCTTTAGTTTTCAAATTTTATCTTCTAAACTTGATTATACCTGATGTCCATATACAGTGGATTTGCCTCCAAGTTTTACAAACCCGGATTGATAATTAAATACTTGTGTTAATTTAGTCAATACAGTAGCCCAACATTTTGGCGTCGTTGCCGGGGAGGTAATTATCAACATAGTCAAATAGAAGATAAACAAAAACACTGAAAATTTAGTTATTATACATTTCTATTAGTTATGTTTCTTTATGCCTAGAAATAGAGATCCTAAAATTAGATTTCCAAAACAAAACCCCCCAATAAAAACATAAAATCAAAAAAAAAAAAAAAAAAACTACAAAATCCATTTTCAACGACAAGATGATGTTAAAGAATAGGTTACAACATTACTCCATTCTTCAACATTCTTTCTCATCAAATCTTGATCAAATAAATCTTCATGTCCAAAATTTCATTGAAGTATATTTTTCAAATTTGGATATGAGTTTACTTATGATCTTGTTACGAAAATGGATGCACTGGAAATTCTCTTATACTTGAAAGAATGAATAATTTTTCTAAAATAGAATAGGATAGAATAGAATAAATAAACAAGTAGAATGAATTCACAATAAGACTTCTATAATAAATTTGTTTCAAACAATTTCTTCAAATCATTGTTCAATATTCATTTGAAAGGACTACATGGAAAAATGCAGTAAGAACAATCCTATTTTGGGTAACCATATATGATCATTTTGAAATCATATATATCTCTTGAAATCTACTTTTGGAATCCATTCTAAATTTTTCAATTTATATCACAAATAAAAATGTGATCAAAATCAAAACTAGGTCTCAAGTGACATGTTGAGAACAGAGTTAGTACAGCGTATATTTGAGGTGTCTAATGGAAACATTTTTATCTGAAATTCATAGGGAAGATATCTCTTGGAATCTAGTTTCAAAATCAATTTGAATCACTTCAATCAGGTATCATATGAAAAATTTATTCTTGAAATACTAACTGCTTGTCGAAAACTCTGCAAGGTGACAATTCTAGGTCTTGACTGTTCATTGGCATATTTGAAATACCAAATCATATTCATTTCAAAAAATGTTTATATGGGAGATATATATTAAATTATAGTTTAAGACACAACTTTAATCATCCCATTTGGAGGTGAAATGAAAAACTTATGCCACATTTAGTGACTGCTTGTCTTCAAAACAGTATAGTAAAACTCTGCCTCCTAGGTCTGTTCATCACCAATTTTTTGATATCAAGCCTAAGAATTTTTAAAAAATATTTCTATTGGAAATACAAAAATGAATCTAATCTAATCTCCAAGTGGAATCACATTGATCTGATCTTTATCGAAGAAGTTACGCTTCAAATAGTGATTGTTGGTCTAGTTAAAAATTAACAAGCAACTCTATCAAACATGGCACTCCTTATAATTTTTACCATATCATTTTAAACCATTTTGAAAACCTGTTTATATTGGAGGTAGCCATATGATTTCACTTCAACTTGGCTTTGGAATCACTCTAATAGGATATCAAACGAATATTTTGTAAACAAAATACCGATAGGAGGTCTAGGTTGGCCACCATTCCTCAAAGGGGTAACTAAATGCATTATGTTTGTCTATCATATTTGGACTTGTTTTCTAAGCAATGCTTGTAATGATTTACATGTTTATTTGAAGAAGAGAGATTGTACACCTCTCTTCCTCCATCATTTAATGTTGTATTGCAGGCAAGTGCTATGTTTTTGCAGGTCATAGGAAGAATGAAGGAGTGAACTCCATGAATGAAGTAATTTTCAAAATCAAATTCATATTTTAGAATATGAATACAAATGTTCAAGTCAAATAAAAGTGAAAATTCACCTAATATTGAGTTCATTCAATGAAACTCAAACTCTTGAAGTTTGCTCTTAGATGTTGACCAACGACACCAACAAACACTACAACATGATCGAGATCAAGGCAAAAAGACATGAAGCTAATCATCAGAAGAAGCAGTCAAGTACTATACCATGTCAAGTCACATAAATATTCAAAGAAGCCTTTCATATTGAATTCATATTGTTCATGATTTGATCCTCATCATTTGTTCATGATTTGAATTCATATTTTTCATCATCCATACTGTATGTTAAGCTCCATGACCAAGCATGTTGAAGTCTAGACTTACTACTAAATCATGACTTCAATATAACTTATTTTCATAACCTTTCATACTTCCCTACTCCATTACACCCCACCTCCATCCAGAAAATAAAAAAAAATATATAGAAAAAGATAAAAAATAATAAAGGAGTTTGGTTGTGAAAATCCACAAAAGTGGCACAATACAAACCCGAATTCATATTGGAAAACCAACCAGCTTGGCCAATATGAATTCTCTATTTTGTTTTACCAATTCTTTAGGTTGTGTTTGCGGGAATCATCCTCCAGAATAAAGAAGACTTGAGGACAAGTCTTCCCATCAGCAAGGGGGGAAGATTCGCAAAAAGAAACTTAATTGTGCAGTTGAATTTACGACAGAACTTGTATTGTTGGCAGTTGGGACTTGAAATATTTTTGAAATCAATAGCAGTTGGGACCTGAAATGTTGAAAAAAACATGTATATATTGCATCAAAATGTACATGATAGAAGGGACCTGAGTTATCATGAATCAATTGCAGAGGGACCTGAACGACATCAACAATCAATGGACCAGAATCAATGAAGGATGCTAGAACAAAAAACATAAATAAGCTCTATCTATCTATGATATTTGATCAAGACAACTTCATCCAATATTGTTAAAGAATATCAACATTCATCCAATACTACAGGGAAGTACAAAAATAGTAAGTACAAAATTTTGCTCTTGTAAATTCAAATTTTTGTAGAAATTTTTAGACATTGTTAAAATTGAGTTAATACCTGAATGCATATTTTATATTCATTACATTTACCTTCATCTTATATCCATTATTTTATGCCCATTATCCTATATTCTACATTTACATTTACCCTAGACCTAATCCAATGTACATATGTACATATTTTTCTTTCCATAACCCTATATGCCATTATTCTTATAATTCTACATTCCCTTCATATATTCCATATCCATTTCATAACCCTAACCCTAAGTAGTTTTCCGTAAAGCAAAATGGAACAAAGTGAGAATTTAATAGGTTGAACGTGCACAAACAAGGCAAGCATTAGTCCTATGGAAACAATTTTAAACATGACCTAAAAATGGTCATTTTAAAATTAAGGAAATCATTGCAATACATATGGAATATCAAACAAACAAAATTGAAATGATATGATGCAATAAGGTGAAGTTATAATGGCAGATTGCATACAATATGATGGCAAACCTTATGGAACTATGCAACGATATCAAGCATATGGTAAAGGTTAAGAAATATCAAACATGCACATTTTTTTCAAAGGAAATGTATTCAACATTATATGCGCATTTTGAAAGGGAATACAAAAAGGAATTGTAATGAGCATAAAAGCTTTGAGCGCATGAAAAAAGTGGCAATTATGCAATGATATTAGAATATAAAGGCAGGGGATATAATTACAACGAGCTTGAAACCATTGAAACAATGTGATTTCAGAATACATGGTTCATATTATGCTGAGGTAAAAATTGGGGGTAGTGGTAAGAACGCAAACAGAGTTATGCTGCACGCAAACCATTATAGACTTGCAAGGCTGATGCGTTCAAATAATTCAACAGAGGATGTGTTGAAGAATGGTTGGGCCGTAAACAGTATAGAAGGACAGCTAGACCCATAAACAGACACGCTTGAATTCAACTCATGGTAGGTGCAACCGGTCAAAGGACCGACACGCAGGCATCACCCAATAAGACACATGCATCACCCAATAAGATGTTCTTACGGCTTAGTTCATGCGATTACAGTAAAAAAATTTGAAAACAATCAAGAACTTGAGAACAAATCCTCTGCGCCTCTCAGAACTATTTTGTTGGTTGCTAAACGCATGTTTTTTGACAGAATAGAAGGACAGCTTCAAATAAATTAAGTATGAATGTCGGATGGTGTCAACAGCACAATGAAAATAATAAGCACAGTTCCATTCAGCAGTTCGATGGATATATGCATGGCATACCAGTCAAGGAAATGGTTCAAAACTTTTTTTAAAAAAACAGAGAAAAAGCCACATTGCATTCCGGTCAGAGCACAACCAAACAATGGAATGGTCAAAACATTTTGGTAAAAAAACCCAGTATAGCTACAGTCAATTGTAAAAACGTTTTGAAACAAGCATAAATAAACCCTGTGCGTATTAACAGCAAAGAGATCTGCCATTGTGGATGCTCAGAACTGTAAGTTTGTTCCCATCACAGCCGTTTGAGGCTCAGGCAAGACGATAGATGAGAGAAGCAAAACGTTTTGACAGAGGATGATAAAAATGGTTGAGACCGTGGAGAGATAAGTAGGTAAATTAATGGAGATAATGCCAAGCCATAATTTATGCAGAGAATTCCTTGAATCACGTAGAAAAATCCCAATGAAGGTAAGCATCGGTCCCTCAGAAATTAAATTAAATCTCGAACTTCAGATTTAGTTGAAATGTGTCATCTGAGACATTAGTTCCGGAATCATTTGCTATTTGTTGACATTAAAATCCTCTGCCACCTGTAAGAATTAATCCCGTAAAATCATCAACGGTTAGAGGATTACACGGACAGTTTCAGAATTTTATAATATAACTTCAGTTAAAGATTTGTCACCATAAGGTATATGCTGCCACAAGATGCGTTATTTTTTCGAGAGAATAATTTTTTTGAAATTGTTTTGCTTGACACGATAAGCCAACAAATTCCAGAAAATATGTAGAATGAAGAGGAACGCAATTTAATAGCTCATAAATGTCTTCAAGTCATTGCCAGATATAGAGGAATCACGCCACTTGTTCAACAGCAGTCAGATTAATTACACAGCGAGTTTGCGGATTAATTACATCAAATTGCCTACGGGTTTATTCAGTGACAGCCTTTTGTAGATATTAATTGAGAATTATTGAATTAGTTACAATTGCTACTACGACGGTTGGATAGGTTAATTAGAGTAGCAGATCCAGGCACTAAATTCTACTGGCGCAACCCTTAGTTTTGATTACATCCTCTCTACAAGTTTAAAGTGTACAAGGATGGAACAAACAACATGGGTTGGGGACTTTCAACCCTTTTTTTGTTACAAAGATTGTGAGGCGAACTTTAGTATTACCCAAATTTCCTCCTCTGAATAATTCAAAAGGGACTAGCATCCACAACGGTTCCTTCTGCAACATAGTTTGATCCTTTGATCTACATCGTGTGAGAGTGGACAGAGTCTGCCAGATCATGTCCGTTATGTTCACTGTTTGGGCTAAACGATCTTCTAGGGCTAGTTTTTTGAAAGGAGCATTGACTGGCTGGAAGATTTATGCATGCTCGTATTTTCGTATGCAATGACCATTCACTGTGTAAGTGTTTTTGATCTCGTGTTGAAAGAGTTTGTGAATTAGGGTGTTCTACTATCACTTTGGCTTGCAATTCAATTGTTTTAAAAAGAGCATCAGAAAAGAGGTATTAATTTTTAAAAACAGTATTTTTAACGTGTTCATAATGTTTTTAAAATAAAATCATATGCATGGTGGATAAGAGTAAATGGACATATGGCAGAGTAAATGCATATATGGTGGTATTCCAGATTTAAAATTATAATTCCATATTTCATATAGATGGATTATAAAAGGAGAAATTATGATATGATTTCATTTGTTGTATATTTCTTTTCCAAAACAAAGATCAATTTATTTCTTATAGAAGTGTGTATAAAGATGGATATTTGGTTTGCATGAACAAAGCGGAGTGGTGACAAACAAGGACAATATTGTTGCAAAGACAGAGACAAAGGAGTTTTTAAAAAAAATTGATGATAGAATGTAAGAAAAAGATTAATAAAACATGTTTATTATGTTTTTATAATCTTTTTATATCAAAACTTTGTTCATATTTTTGAGGATTGGTCTCATCTCTTTGTCAAGGGCATTAGAAAAGAGGTAAGCGGGATGTTGGAGAAAAATTTGAAGAAAAAAATTGATTGCAAATTGAATGATCATTCAATCTTAGGAATGCATTTCAATTTTGAGAAGCTACTATTTTCGTTGCTTTTTCTGGGCAAATGAAAATGAAATTTGAAAAATGAAAACATGGGTTTTCTTCAGAATGAGCCTAATTAGACTCCATGCGAACAATTTTTTCAAATTCATTTCTATTTGAGATATTTTTATGGTTCTTTTGACCCATATTTTGCAAATTGCATGGGTAAATCAGTGGCTAAATTGAAAGTGAAGGCCTAGACATAAAAAATTTGCTTCACTTAGGGAGATCTAGGAGCAACTGGATATTGGATCCTTTGAGTAAAATTGTTGATATTGCTAATTTGAGAGAGACATGAATCCTGTGTCGGAATGTATTGCAAAATTCAACTTTTATTTGTTGTCTGAAGCTGCTCATCCAGAATGATATATTGATAAAGAAAGTCATCCACAAGAAAATAGAAGAAGTACATGAAAGCATAGATATGCTTTTTCAGGTAGCTCAAGAGAAAGCTTCATCTTCAAAGGACAGAGCCATGGGTACATCAGCAGACCAGTTAGCATCGAGAAGTAAAAGATCACAAGGCAGAAGCAAGCATGAGGACATGCTTGAAGATCAACAAGGGGGAGATGTTGGCCCTCAGTTTTGGTCTATTTTTGCTTAGGGAAACCTACTTAATCCTTATATTTTCCATCCATTTTCCATCACATCCATGTCATTTTGATGTATTTTATGCATATTGAGGTGTTTAATTTTAATTTTGCAATTTCTAGAAGTTTTATGAAAATTGAGTTTCAAGTGCAATTTTGGATTGAATCAGAAATTCCCGTAATAGCTATTGGGATGACATATTTGTAGGACATGTGGGCTCGAGTTTGATGCATGGATGGACAGCTTGGGAACTAGGACTAAGATAACTCCACTTGGTTCAGCCATAACAAGCTTTATTAGGCCCGGTCAAGGTTGGTCAAACATGACTAGTCACCAGAAAATCCCTAGGAAATAGGGCAGTTTTGAGATTTTATGGGATTGACCATATTTCTTGGGATGAATTGGATGAGTTTGACTTAGATAGGTGGATATGAGTAGATATGAGTGTTAGAGATAATATAGATCAGTTTGTTTCATTAAACCTCTATTTAAAGCCAAGACTTTGACGGCTTTTGTAATGGGGAATTTGTATGTAACTTTTGTATAATTTGAGTTGGGAGCTAATTTGAAGAACTTGTTTCATTTCAATTTGTTGTTCATGCTTGCTTGATTTACTGAAGTTGTTGTAGCTGAGATTTCTTCAAGTGTGCAAGGCAAGGGTGGAGGGCCACCACACCAAGCTAAGCACACTTCTTGGTTCAATTTTCATAGTTTTCATAGACTAGTTTTTGTTTCAAATGTATTTAGATGTGTGATAATTACTGAATGAATATTGGCTTAATTCTAATCTACATATGAAGGGACACAAAGAAATTTAAGTTAAATTCCCCTTCTATTTGATCTTGAACTAAAATTGAATTTCATTCTCCACTTCTCATTTGAAGTTATTTATGCATTACTAGTTTGAAGCAATGGTGATTGTGATATAGTAGGATTGTGAAGAAGGACAATTTGGATCTCTTTAGTTAGGAGCCTCTTCTTTTACATCTTCTGCATCATAAGCCATTGTTAATTAGTGCTCTTAGATTTATCTTCATGAAAGTAGTATTGTAGGGAAGGACAACCTGGTTCTCCT
>APFE030100820.1:89066-101028 GCA_000404065.3 Pinus taeda
TGTTGCTCATGAATTCGATTATGCTTCCGCTTAATGTTTTGTAGAAGTAGAACAAGTATTATGCTTTAGGACATTGCATATATCGGTTTGTTCTACAGGTGAAATTTCTACACATAACATGTTTTAGTGGTTTGCATAGGTAAAACCCTCATGACTCTACTTCATTAATTAAATATCCCAAGATACGATAAAAGGGGAATTACCTCATAGTTTTACATAGTAAATGTATGTGAATGAATACAAAAAGGGATGAAATGAGGAGTGGAAATGCAGGGAAAAGATAGGCCAATTTGGTGCCCAACAGTTTGTGGTTAGTATGAGGATCTACTAGACATGAGTTGTAATTTTTTTGTTGCAAAGATGTTGATCCATGCATAGGTGTCTAGCCAACTAGTCCTCCATGATCCTGACTTGATGACATAGATGTGTTTGGGAAACTAATCCCTTATGTTGATGTTCATGATGTTTTAGAGGAGTTGTAGAAGGTTGTCATGGTGACATAGGGTCTGCAAAAAGTTTTCATGATGTCTCAAGTCCACTCCTAAAGATGAGCTCCAAATCTGGTTAAAGAAGTTGAGTTTTGCAAAACATACACTACTCTTATGTGGAAAAGTCACATACACACACTACTTTCCTTCATTAAATTCGAATATCATGTAGGTGAAATTCCTGAAATATGCATGCACTCAAATTATTCTATGGGTTTTTCCTATGGTATTTTCCTGAGGTTTTTGATGGGTTAGAGTCTTTTGAGTTGGTATTTGTTCTAGAAGGTGACTAGGTCAAGGATAAGTCTCTCATTGAATGAATAATATGGAGGATCGAGTCAAGGAGAAAAATGCCGAAGTATGAAAAATAGTGTTTGTCTCTCCATATCTTAGTGCTATTATTATTTTAATCACTTCAAATCATTTATATATTTGAGAGAGATTCATTCTAGAGAGGTTGGTTATATTGTGATAAAGAGTTACTATAGTGTATTGAGAGCCAATTGTGAGAGGAGAGAAATAGTTGTTGCAGATTGTTGAAGGAGACCAATTTATTGCATAATTTTGTGTGCACGCTTCAACAATTGTTTGATGCAGGTTTATGAAGTCATTTGATGGAGGAGATTATTGCTATCACTGAGATTGATTATTAGAATAATTTATACAACACACTTGTATTACTAACATGGTGTATGTATGGGTTCATAGCTGGGTAGATCATATTTCTCTTGCATAATTTTTTATATGGTTGTAGCATTGTATTTCATGTCTTGTATGGTTTTATTGTTGAGATATGGTTGAGATTTGTGATTAGATTTGTTATGTTATTGATGGAGATGTTTTAAGAGTGTTTATGCAGGATATTTGATGTGTGGAGGTGTTACAAGAGTTTTGTATATTTTGTTGGTTGCACTATGAGCAGAGTTGTATGTGAGAGGTCTTATATGTTGATATGACTAACTGTATGAGACCCATATATTGTTTGTATGCTACTAGTTATTGTTGAGAGTTGATTTAATTGTGATGCTATGTTGTTGATGTAATGATGGATTTTTTAATGATTATGTCGATTGAGATTGTATGAGAGAAGAAGTTGTGTTGGTTGTGATTGAGCTTAGAGCTAGTGTGAGTCTAGTTTCAAAATTGATGAAAAGAGGCTCACGGGTTTTGTTATATGCAGTGTATTTGGGCCATAGTTTGAAAATATATGAAATGAGTTCCATGAGGGTTTGAATGTTGGGGCCTTTAGTGTTTTAGGTAGAGCCTTGTAGGCAAGTTGTGGCTTACTAAGGGAGTAGTGGCTTCCTTTCAGTAGAGGTTGGAGAACTTACTCAGGGAGTAGAGGCTTCCTTCGAGTGGTGGTTGAAAAAATAGTGAGGGTGGTGGCATGCATAGGTCATGGGAGTGGTGTTTTCCGAGTGAGTGGTGGTTTGCATCTCTTTGTGAGTATAGGTTTGCACATTGGTTGTTTCCAATGATTATGTAAAGAAAATTTTATATAATAGAAGAGATAATGACGAAGACTATTTGTCAACGATGGTTTTTACACTTGTGGTTTCCACCTTATATCTTGTGTCTCATGTTTTGATGATTTGCATGGTTGTTCATTGATGATTATGTGTTTCCTATTATTCATGCACATTGCTCATATAGTTAAATGTGTATGTCTTTGATCATCAAATGTATTGTTGGTTGATTGATGCATATTCAATAATTTATTAAAAGGGGAAAAAAAATTAATAATATGTATTTGGTACACTACTAACTCACCCCCCTCCTCTCTCAATAATAAAACATTTTTTTTTGGAGTGATCAATTTCCTTTTTCTAATCCATGGGACCAATTATATCAATCTTGCTTGATGAATAGATTAAGAAAGTCAACAAATCAGTCAAAATTATGTTCTTGCATAGATGAATAGCTTATCTAGTGCATGAGACGAATCGATCTGGTACACAAGAATGAAATCATGGTTCTTATCTCCTAGTGGTCGATTCTTCAACTCGCATGATCAGGTAAGGTGTAACGACTCTTAGGTTACAGGCCTATCATTAAGTCACAATTTCTAAAGTTTATGGTCAGATATTCATTATTATGGTGTGATGAGGGAGTTTAGTCACATCAATACTTTTTCTGGTACATTCAAGCATTTTGTTTGTGATATACTTTTATTGATTCAATGACATCTTCTCAAGAGTATAGTAATATGATGTTTAACCAATGTGGAGCATCTGGATCATATAGCCCTTAACTTATGCTATAGAGGTCAACCTACATTGATGTAGTATGTAAGTGCTTGAGGATTTGGTTTTTTCTAATTGTAGTGCTATTGTGTAGTGTGTTTGATTAATTTTATTTAGATGGTTGATATTGTGCTCATTTCCCGCGTACACTACAATTTTAAAGGTGATTGACCTAGCATCGTGGCTCATTCTCTCTTGAAGTCTAATGCGTAGATGTTAGAGTTTGTGTAGCAAGATTATTATGTTTGTCTTGGGTGAGTTAATAATACTATGTTGATGTGTTGAATGGTATAAAAAAATATTGTTAAAATTGTTGTTATTTGCAATACCAAATCTTAGTTTGGACAAAGCTTGTACTTTGTTAGAGTATGATGATCAATCCCGCCAAAGTTATAAAAGGCAAAAATCATGTAACATTTATGCAAGGTTACATATGTCTTGAAAAAATATCCTTATCAATCATTATAATGTTGGACTAATTTTAGTTTGCAAAATATTTTATCTTTGGTTATCAATGAAATCATGGATATTGTTGTTACTTAGTGCAAATATTGTTGTTGGTGTGACTGAGGTTTGACAGAAGATGAACTGTTGTGATAATATAGTAAGTGTTGATATGAGAACTATGAGATTATGTTGTTGTTCTTTATTGTCTAGGATTTGTACTATGACCACATGCTATGTTAGAGAAGTGGTGAACTTGATGAGTTCGTAAAATATATTGTCTATGAGATGCTTTGAAATGGAAAGTGTTGAGTTAGTTTTGAGTCTATTGTGGTTGTTATGATGACTATGATATTGCAAGATATGCTCCAAGGTTTATGCTACAAGATATCCATCTTAATGCGTGAGATTACTTTTTAAAGAGACTTGGTAATGAGTGTTGTAGTACTAATGAAAATGAGAATGTTGCTAATGGAAAAGTTGTAAGAATATCTTGGTTGATTTTTAGGGTTTTGTTTATTTCTTGTATATGTTGTTGATCTCGATACTGTTGATAGGTTTTATTAGGTTTTGTGGTAACCGGTATGTCGATATTTATGAAACCCTTACTTGTTGAAGTGATTGTTGATCTAGATATGGTTGAATATCTACTGTACTATATAGTTAGTTACTGATATGATGAGTATCTAGAGTTATTGATAACAATGAATTCTATTGGTATAACCATTGCACTCAAAATATGACATTGTGGTAAGACAAATTGTTCTTGTTGTGATTGATGTTGTATTGTCAAAAGCATTGTTATGTTTGTTGATGAAAAAATAAGTGTTGCTTATGACATAGGAGTGAATGTGTTGTTGAGAATAGAGGAATTTACAAGAAGAGGTCGTATTGATTTTGAAATTATGCTAGAGAAAGTAGATCTAGTTTGAAAATGGGTGAAAGGGAGGTCCACACTAGTTTTTGGGGTTGGTGCCTCTAGCTTGCTAGTGCCAGCAAATTGATCTGGGGAGTAGGTGCTTCCTATTGGTGGGTGCTAGTGAAATTGTGGAAGGGAGTGGGTACTTCTTGCTGGTGGGTGCCAACGAGACTGTGAAAGGTAGTGGGTGATTTTTACTAATAGGTTCTAGTGAAATAATGCAAGGGAGTGGGTGCTTCCTGCTGGTGGGTGCTAGTGAAACATTAAAAGGAGTGGGTACTTCCCGCTAGTGGGTGTCAATGAAACAATGAAGGGAGTGACAACCTTTTGTTGGTGGGTGAAAATGAAACAATGAAAGGGAATGGATGCTTCCTACCAGTTGGTGAAATTATTGTTGTGTCCGTTGATGACACAATATGTGTTGTTGATGGTATAGGAGTGAATATGTTGTTGAGTGGAGAGGAATTTATAGGAAGAGGTTGTTTTGATTTTTAAATTGTGTTATAAGGAGTGGATCTAATTTGAAAATGGATAAAAGGGAGGTCCACACTAGTTTTTGGGTTTGGTGCCTCCTACTAGTTGGTGCTAGCAAACTGATCTGAGAGAGTAGGTGCTTCCTTTTGGTGAGTGCTTGCGAAATTTTGTAAGGGAGTGGGTGTTTCCTACTGGTGGGTTATAGAAAAACTATGCAAGGGAGTGGGTGCTTCTTGCTAGTAGGTGCCAATGAAATAGTGCATGGGAGTGGGTGCTTCTTGCTGGTGGGTGCCAAAAAAAACTATGAAGCAAGTGGGTGCTTCCTGCTGGTGGGTATAGGTGATACAATGAAGGGATTAGGTGCTTCCTGCTTATGGGTTCCAATGAAACAGTGGAATGGATGCTTCTTGTTGGTGGGTGCCAACAAAAAAATAAAATGGAGTGGGTGATTCATAGCAGTTGGTGCTAATGAATTGATGTAAGAAAGATTAAAGATAAAGAACAGAGAATGTATGGTGGTTTTCTTTCTTTATGGGTTTCCACCTAAAAATATTTGTCTTCATGTGTTTGATGTTTATGGCATGATTGTGTGCTCCTTAATGATATTTAACAATTTAATGTTGAAAGCAATTTTTTTTATTTCTCAATCGGGCTCCTTTTCACCTAAGTTTAAATATGTTCAAATATATTTAGATCTAACAGAAAAATAAAATTCGATACATTGAACAAGTATGTGACCTTGTGAAGGGAAGACAAATGGAAGAGAATCTCAAAGTGGGTAGTACAACATTTTATGTTATAATTCACATGCATAGCTCTAATTTAATGGGATTAAGATATAATGGTGGAATAAAAGCACGAATTAATTCCTAACTCAAAGAGTTTGACTAGAAAGTCATGAGAACTAAAAGGTTTCTCATGAGCTTCCCAAATTCATAGTTGAAAACCATGCACATTTTTATCCAATGGCATATAAGAAAGAGGGTTTTATCCTTAGAAAATGGGGTTATTGACTTGAGGGTTTTATTTTTAGTATTTGGAGAACGTAAAATAGAACCATATGCCATCAAAAACTAAATTTCTTCCTCATGCAAAGGTTTTGTAGTAGCAAATATCATTATCCTCCTACTTCTCATCCCTTTCATTCTCATTCTACTATAAATAGTATTTGAGTGCGAGACTCTATAGAGGGAAGCAATCGGGCCTAAGACAATGATTTTTTAATTTCAAACCCTTGTGCATTTATTGTCTAAATAAAATGGTTTTTTTAAATTGAGACTTTATAGTTCCCAACACTACAACTACTATGTTAAAATTGACTAATGCATTTATGTGAAATCATAACTAAGGTTGTTTCCACTGGTAAATAATAAATTCAAGAAAGTTAGTTTTTTCCACCTCATTTTTTTCTCACGTGGTTTTGAATAAACCAATTAATTTATGCATGTATTTCCCATTCTATTTTCTATTTGGTGAATATGTGCTAGGGAAGTAGCTCTACCTTATCCTATTATAATATTTGTTCATTGTATTGAGTTACTTTCCCAACAAAAATATATTATGGTGGTCTTGATTTAGAATACCATTCATATGGTTAAATCCGATTAATTCCCTTGTTGGTTGGACTTCTTTGAGACACCTAAAAAATAGTAATTCACTTCCTTTTTCAATTTTAAGTCAATATTAGAGAGTGATATTATGCACCGTTTTTCTTTATAACAAATCTAGGTTGAGCTTCATCTATTTAGAAAGGTTTTCCTTGGGTGAAAAGAAATACCTCTTGTTTGAGAAGATATTGAGGGTACCATATATTTGACTCACTAATTCAATCGAAGGAATAGAGTGGTGTAGGAAGGTGCATCATTCACTATATGTCTTGGAATTTGGACCCTCTATGAGATATAGGGATGGCCTAAGGGAAAATATAGGAACTGGAATCATTGTTAAGGAATCCATCTTCGCATACAACATAAATTTTGTTCTCTAATTTAAGAGAATGAATTGTTGGAAAATATTTGTGCATAGTATTTTTAAGTGGGTATGTTTACTAAATCAATTACTTCTTACCATATAAATAGGTGATACAAACAAAGTTTTTTATAACAAAAATATTCATAATATCTTAAATATGAGAATAACCATATAGGATCAATAATATCCATATATATAAATGTTTGGATGTAAAAAAGTGATTTGTTTGAACACAATTAGGGCCTCATATATATGTCTAGGCGAGAATTCCATATTGTGAGTCATGTCTTTTGGTACATTCCCTTTCATAATTAACTATATTGGTTAATCATTATTTATCATTATTATTTATATTATTTTATACATAGTTATGTTCATAACATTTCCTTCCCATTTTGAAATGGTTTGTCCTCAAAGCATATCAATGAAAAAACTTGATAAGTTTTTATATCTCATAATCTCTTTTTGTATTTCCCAATTCTTAGAATTGTCATCTTTGATGATACAAGAAGATATGAAATTCTGAGTGAAGAGAAAAATTGTCAAATTGAAGAATGACCTAACCATCCCAATTCAATATTTTATGGAACCTTTCACTTAATTGATACCTGTAAAGTCCCATTTTCCAAGCATTGGGAGTAGAGACCATCTCACTAACCTAACCATTTCCCTTAGGTTATAGTTTGAAACTAGTCACTAAATATAAAGGAATAATTATTTTTAAAAAACGACTAAGGAAAAAAATATTGTAGTTAAATTCTTAAAAGAAGAAAAAGACCCATGGTGTTCATATGACCCATGATATTCAAATAGCCATATCAATAAAAGTGAATGAGGATCTCATTCAAATATGTGATTAGATGTTTAATGAATTGATTTTGTGGGCTCATCAATCTTTGTGTGAGGGTTTGTAACCTTGAGTGTGATAATATTTAGTGTTCCAACAATACAACCTAGTTAATCAGGGCAAGTTCCATTCTTGCAAAAATACACCCTGGCTAATGAATAGGAGGCGTCATTCAGCATTCTCACCCGATCTTAATTGATGCATTTCATTTAGTTGATTTCACTAAGGGTTTTGTAATTTTGTGGAAGCTATAGCTGAGGAGCTCGAGTTATCAAGTGGAAGGTAGAACTTATGATAGTTGAATTAATTTCTTGCAAAAGGATGAGAAATATTTAGGATCAAGTTGATTCTTGATGCATACTTGAATCAAGAGTTCCATTAGATATTTGTATAAATTAGCCATTGTTCATGACACTAGGACTATGAGCCGAGATCCATTTCTTCGGTGAAGAGAGTTCACATCAACAAAAAAATAATGATTGCGGCAGGATTGAATTAAACTTTTATTGAGTGTCGAGGTGAATACATGGAGGATAAGGAATTTTGGGTGAGCACTTAATACAGGTGTGTGTGGGATTAAATTGTGAAGGGTCGAATAAAATTTCATGTTGATCAGGGAAGTCACATGTGTTGGATCGCAAATTTGTCATCATTTTGTCACCATTTTAATCATTCACACTCATATTTTTTATTGTATTGACTCATTCTTTCACTCATTTATCACTACATTTACCGTGTTTTCTTGTAAAAACACCATTATACATTTCTGTGTGCTTTAGTGGTTTATTAATATCAATTTTCCTTCATTTTTAATATCTTAAAGAAGATTATACTTTATGTTGCTAATGATGGTAGTCCTCAGAACCTAAAATCAAACGTTGATTTCCTGTATAGAATCCAAGATTGAATAACTTGCATAAATCAAGGAGAAAATATGAAACCTCAATTTTGTTACTAGATCCCTTAATATGGCTTTATGGCATTCACAACTTTTCCAGGTTGCATGTGCATGCCTCTAGGTCATAGTCAAAGATTTAGTCAAAATCACCAAAATTTCTTAATAGTCAAGTTTTGCCTTAATTTATGAGTAGGTGAAGGTGAATATAAAAAATATAGGATATGGGTTATGTGTAATATCCTTATTTAGGTGATCTGTGAGAAGATCCCTCAAAAAGTGCATGCTTTGGGAGATATCAAAGATTTTATAAGAATGTCAAACCCCTATTTTATGTGTATTTGATTTCCCAAATTTGTAAAATATGTTTGAACAAATTCTTCATTTGGGGATTCTGTTTTATCATTTCCCAACAAAAATTTATGTATAAATGAACCCTCAAGAAGAGAGAAATCATTTATTTGATTATTCCATATGTTTACTTTAAAAATAGATTGTTATCTATAATCAAGTGTGGAGTTGTTTAATACAAAAGGACCCCTTGTGTTCAATTGTGTAGCATTTTCCTAAGCTTCTAAGTACTTTCCACAACATGTTCTAGAAAGGCCCCTTAGTATGTGTTGTCTATTTCATTTTGATTTCTTTAGAAACAATTAATCATGTTTATATTCACTCTATTAGTGTTAATTTTATCTTAAAACTTTGCAATTAAGATGAATTACTAAAAACAAGGCAATTGAAATATAAACCAAATTTACTTTCACCAAGATACATAGTTTCTTAACAATTTATAAGTAGCGGAACAAAACCAAAGATAAAAACACAATCACACAAATTGATATGTTTGTTTATCCAGGAAACCCAAATAGGAAAACATGCTTTCTTTGTTGTGTTATTTTATTGATTCTTCTTGAGTAATTAGATCTATTAGAATTCATGTTGTTTTATGTAGCTAACAGTATATCTCTGAGAAAACAATTATTATCCTATTGAATAACCTTGACTTTCCTTGAGAATCCATGATCCCTGCTTCGATTTCCTTTCACACTATAAGCCATATTTCCTTACGCACTTGAGCCTATTTCCTTGTGCATTAGGCCTCCTATTTCCTAGTTCACGTGGCCCCTATTTCCTTGCACAAATCAGCTCTTATTTGCTAGTGTAAGTCAACTCCAAAATCCTTGCACAAATCTCCTCAATTATGTTCACTCCACATATAAAGGATGATCTCACAAACTTGTAAATTATGTGCCTTGTGCTTCTATAGATAAAAATTGAGCATGCAAGAAGGCCCAGTCCAATTTAGAAGTTTGAGTTTTGATTGCAAGTTAACTGAGAGTGCTACTCATGGTTGAAAAAATGTAGCAAGAAAGGCTCAAATTGACTTCAGCCTTAGTCAAACTGAGTAAATCAAATTTCCACATTAGCAAGACAACTTGGAGGTAGTTAACTAGTGTGACATGGCTCTTATCCCTTAATTAGCTTAGTAAATTCTAGTTGGAGGGCATGGAGTTTAGTTATGCATGTGTGATTGCTAAATTTTAGTAATCTAGTTCAGTTATTTTCAGTTGTTTTCAGTTAACTGACATCTAACTATTAATAGAGTCAGATGAAGGTCCGTTGTGCAGTGGGATAATAGTCTAACTCATAGATATGTCAGTTAACTGATTAGTCATCCCAAAATAGTTAGTGCATGCAATTAATTCAAGTTCCTCAACTGAAGTGGAGATGACAAAGTAGTGTAACAAGAGTTTATACTAGTTCTAAAGGTACAGGTGTTGCATGCAGTCAATGATCAATCCTTGGGAATTGCACAATCAATTTGGAGGAAATTCCTATATTTTAGGGCCAATTTCCTCAAGATTTGTGCAAGTAAGAGGCTTGGTGAGAAAATAATTGGCTAAGTGTTGGCCAGAGTTTTTTATTGAGCAGAGAGAACAAATATTGTTTTGTAGGTTGAGCTCAAAGATGGAGCTAGCAATTGTAAGAGTTTCTCTATTCAATTGATTAATGCAAAGAGCCTTGAGGGGTTTTTCCCACTTGGATTCCCTTAGAAATCACTGTGTGTTTTTTGTTCTTCTTATTCTATTTCTATGCATGTTGTTCTAAATTGTGATTTTCATTCCACATATCAGTAGATTAGAATTGTGTCTCTTATTTTCAGGTTGAAATATTGAGCAGTTACAATTTCTATCAAAATTCTACATGGTATCAGAGCCTTGAAATCACATCAGAACCAGTATTTCAAATTTGTTCCTCAGGAATTTCAAAGTAGCAGCTTTAGTGTAGCATTTTTTCTTCAAGATTGAGAAAATTTCTTTCAATGGTTTGAGATTGGAGTATTCCCTAGAGGGTAGCTCAAATTTCATAGCCTGGAAGGATCAATTGGAAGAGTGTTCAATGACAATGGTGTGTTAGAATATGTGAAAATTGATATTGCAAAACCTCCACGGTCGAATTCACAACAATTAACCCAATGGAAGAAGGATCTTGTAAAGGCAAGAATAATTATTCTGGAAGGTGTGAGAGACCATGTGGTCTCAAATATCCATGGAAAAGAGACATTATTTTCTATGTAGAAGACACTAACTAAGCTATTCAAAAAATAGTAGTGACCATAGAAAATTGGCCCTGAAAAACAAACTTTGAAACATAAGGATGTAGAAAAATGACACTATTTTGTAGTATCTCTCCAAGTTTACAAAAGTTTGACATGAGCTTGGAGGGGTCGGGGTGAATGTAGAAGAAGATGACCTAGTGAGGCTAGCTCTTCTAGGCCTTCCAAAATTTTGGCACAATTACCAAGACTCTGTGAATGGAAGGGAAAAAATACCAAATTGGGAAAGGTTGTGGTATGATTTGGTTCAAAAAGAGTTCAGGAGAAATAACAGAGATGGGACATCATCCAAAGCTAAGGATCAAGAGAATTTTTTGTTGGTTGGAAAGGGGAAGAAGGGTGAAGGAAAGAAGGACGGAGAAAACTTGAATCCAACCAAAATAATGGCAAGAAGAAAAACTTGAGCAAGATAAAATGTCTCCACTTCCACAAATTTGGGCACTATGCAACAAAATGTCCACACAAGAATTCTAATAAGAAGCCTTAAAGAGGAGAAACAGGTGAAGCACTGGCTTCACAATTCGAAATAGACTTCACCCTAATAGCATGCATTTATGGGAAGTGTGTGGTACCTTGATTTCGGTGCCTCGTTCCAAATGATTGGGTGTAAGGAATTTTCAGCGGCTTAGAGGAGAAGGATATCCATATGCATATCGAAATGGGGGGTGATGGGAGGTATAGTGATACAGGAATTGGTATTGTTACCTTTGGGAGGGAGAAAGCCTCTCCTCTTTGCCTCACATATGTTATGTTTATACATGGGCTAAAGAATAACTCGACCTTTGTAGCAGTATTGGAGGATCATGGCTATGATGCTATTTTCAGTAAACGGAAATCTTTTTTGAGACACATAGCTACCAACAAAGTGAAGAAGAGTGGAGTTCGAGTCAAGAACCTGTTGAGGCCTCGAAATTTGCCACAACATCGGGGTATGACCACCCGGTCCGGACCTTGGTACAGCTCCTTTTCCGTTTGGAATGGTGGCTCCGACTGGAGATAACGGGACCAGTTTCCCGATAATGAAATAAAAGGGATGGATGGGTGATGAATAAATTGCTTAAATG
>APFE030100823.1:0-26316 GCA_000404065.3 Pinus taeda
TGTACTAATAATAATAAGGGGTTACACTAGTAGTATAGGGGCCTAACACGGTATCTGGTAAAGTGGAAGAACCGTCCAATAGAGGACAGTTCGTGGCTTAATGCTACACAAATACAGAAGGCAAGCTATTCTGTTGACGACCTCATGGAACGGAGCCATGACTTTTTGTCACCCCGAGAGCCTGATGTAGGAGCGTCCAGCTCTGAGGAGACAGAATGAGGTTGACAGTCTCAGAGAAAACGAGAACACACAATCACTTACGTATAACTGGACAGGTGTCAAAAACCTTGTCGGTTATTTTATTTCATTTACTTGGTTTATTTTCTTTTTTAGAATGTTGGTAGGATTCGGTTAATTAAACTCATGCACTGATTCTGTTTTGTTTAGGAACTAGGAACAGAAGCATAAATATTAGTTAATTAAGTTTCTTTAAAAACATTTTATTAGTTATGGACAGTTAGATAAAACAGTTGCCCAATCTGTTGGGACAGTTCCACTGAGAAAGAACAATTATGTTTCTAGAGTTTAAAGGCAGCAAGAGTATGATTGTAACAGATTCCTCTCGCAGATGAGAAAAAAGAAAGAAATTACAGTCATTTCCAAACATACATTATTATTTTTATTTTCTTTCTAATCATCACTGTAATAATTGATTTTATGCATCATAATATAGTTCGCGTACGAGCAAATTTATATTGAAATACAAGACAGGCAAAACCTACAGGTGGAGCAGACGAGACAGTCAAAACACTTTCAACAAAGAATATGACTAGTTGCGCACACCGGCCAACACATAAGACCGAGACATAAGAGTAGCGGACGCTGACAGTTAAGTCACTTTCAGACACGAAAGATTGTGCATACGAACAGAGAATCACAGATTGTGCATACGAACAGAGAATCATAGGTACTTTGTAAAACCCTCCAAATACTTAAGAATAGAGTAAAGTGCTGTAGCAGAACTAGCATAATATTACATCATTTCCTAAGACTGTAAAGAAATAGTTATATACTGTCCAGAGCATTCCTTAACCAGCATATGATTATAAACCCGAATTTAAGAAACAAAACCCAGAACCCCAAAATCGATCACAAACATGCTAATGATACGCACAGACGGAAGTTGAAGAAGTGCAACAGCAGTCAAAGGAATCCGAATCGAAAGAACGCAAACAAGTTTCCATTAATCAAATAATAGTGCACAGTATGAGGGTTTCGAATTAACGAACACCCATCTCACTAAATAACAGAACAGAAATACACCAGGCGAGGGTTCCACATAACCCGAGGCCCAAGCCATAAGATAGAAGACCAGCAGTCCGATTAATACATTACAGGACGGGAAAACCCCAAAATAAGGACCCGCGTACAGGAGAGGAGAATTGCTCCACCAAAAGGAAAGAATCCAACTAAGATTTCATTGCTCAAACGAAAACCAGGACCAAAGAAGCCTACAGAACCACTACAGAACAGACAAACGTGAAAAGTTGCTACCCGTAGAGCGAAGACTGGCAAATGTAAGTGTTTGCCGAGACAGTGAAGAACACCGAGCCACATCCACTACGGTATCGACCCACCTACAGACCAATAGAGTGGATTAAAATGGAGTTACAAGCATGAATAAATAATCAACAACTGAGAATCGAAAAGAGATTGAGGCGAGAACTTACCTGATACCGAGAAGACAGGGTTGAGGGAACAGGGATCATCAAAGCCTGAAGAACAGTGGCAACAAAGCGTTAGAGCCGGAGAAAGAAAGATTCAGATAGTTTAAAAGGAACCTGAGATTACCTTGAAGCGAGGCCGAGGCATGTAAACCTGGAACGACAACCTGCAACGAAACAATTTCAGTGTTCAAACAACAAAAATAACCCTGGAACAGACAATAACCTCAGTCCAACGAACAGAAAAAAACCAAAATTGTAACTGTATAGAGCCGAGGGTTTCCCTGCAAACGATTGAGTCCTACCTCCAAGGCGTTAAAGAACCTGGAACAGTCATAGCAGAACCGTGTTGACCATCAAAACTACAGAGGGACGAAAGTCCACAGAGCCGAGCGGAGTTCGAACAATGAAGATTGCACAGTGACAAATGACGGGTTGACAAAGGGTTTGAGTTCATATAGGAGTAAACCGGCAAATGGAGGTCACCAACCGAAAGAACAAGTCATAACCCTAAAGCGGAAACCAATAAACGTACTTCCTCATTTAAGTCAACCATTAATATATTCCGGACACAGGTCATATCAGGTAAGAGATATTTCATAATCGGCGGGAGGCCATCAGCCTCTAAGCTCAATAATTAAAAAATGTAAAAAATACCATCTTGTAAGATACCAATAATATTAAAAATATTATTATTACATTAAAAATTTTAAAAAAATACAACAAAATTAAAAACTTAAAAATAAAAAGAAATTTAAAATATTAATAATTATAATAACTCTATATAGTATATATATATAAATTTATTTCAATATTATATTAAATTAATTTTATACTCTTACTCATTAATTCTAACGAAATAAATGTCCTTCATCAATAATTTGATATATAGATATTTTATACACATTTTTATCCTAAACATATATATTTTATAGAAAAAGAGGGTTTAAAGTATAGAAAAAGAGTGTTTAGAGTTCGAATTCACTTTATACCGTTAATGTGTTTTGGGAACAAGATTTAATTGTATTTGATTCTAAAGAATTTTCTTAATGATGTGGTTGTGAATTAATTTACATCAATTTCGATGTGAAATAGGATGGTGGAAAAGACTTATAGAAGTTTGGGAAAAATAGGTGTGTAAATTTTGCGGGCAGTGGAATCTGAAAATCATTTTATTTTGGAATGTGATGTACTCAAAGACACTAGAGAAAATTATGGGAATATGTTAGCATCGGTTTCTTGGCATTATCTTTTCAGCCAGCGGATTGTTGGAAGATTGGGCTAACTCATCATCAATTTGAATAAGAAAAAAATTGAATAACAAAAAGCTAAAAACAGAAAACTAATAGTCGAACTATTTTTTAGTTAAATAAATCTTATAATATCATTTTTATTTTATCACTAATATGTGTTTTTTCTTTTACTCTCAGTGAAAAGTGCGGTGAAAAAAGAACTAAACCACTTATATTATATTAATCTAAGTGTTTCACATTTCCTATAGATAAAAATATATTTTTATGTCAAATTTTAGCAATAGTTGATATCAAATGGATCTCATCCTCCATTAAAAAAAAATGGGAAAAACAACAAAAACAACCGGAGCAGAAGCCTAAATCAGATTGTTAAAAAAGGAAAAAAATGAAGTCAACGCGTTTTCCATTGAACATCTCCTCCACGTAAATGTGTTCAGGTTCATCTCCAAGGTTCACCTCCAATTCTGTGTTCGGGTTCATCTCCAATTCGTTTTCTATAGTGTATCCGCTTTGTGATTGATGTCCTGGAATATGTGTGTAAAAACGTAATACCACGGAAGAATATGCGTGTAAAAACGTAATACGACGGAAGAAAACGTAGAAGAATAAACAAATATACATGGGAGAAAGACCAATCGCCGTTTTTTTCAATCCCATTGCCCGTCAAACGCTGCGTGTTCGAAGAAAGCAAAAGAGGGAGCGATTAACTTGGTAACAAAGACTTCGCGAATTGAGTGGCGTTTTCCATGTTCAGAGGCCCTAACATCCTGTCAACCCTGTGAGCTGTCATGACCATTTTTTCCTTTCTTGTAAGGACCACCACCCACCATGGGATAGCTCTGTACCAGTAAATTGATATATCGTGACTAAGTTTCAATAAAGTTACGTACAAATTCTTTCTCAGCTCTGTCCCCCCACCTACTCAATCGTCCAATTCCATATCGTATTTTTCATTTTTAGATGTGATTGAAGACCACCGATAATGATTCTTTCAAACCTTGTCCTTTTCGGGGAAGACCATCACCCACGATTCCCATAATTCACAAGAAAATAGAAGGAACGCCATTGCAATTGCAAAGACTTTGAGAGTTGAGTGGGGCAGAGGGGCGTTGTTTGTTTGCATAAAGTCTAACATCCTGTCAAGCCCCTGAACTGTTCACCAACACCCATGGCATAACTCTGTACGAGCAGATTTGTTACATTATTTCTCTTTTCTCATGTGTATTACGAGAATGGTGAGTGGTGGTCTTGCACGAGATGGGAAAAATTTGGAAGAATATTTATGGGTGGCCTTCAATCACATCTAAAAACGACGAGATTAAGTCCGTATGGGTGGGGAAATTGCTGAATAACTTTGTCACCATGTATCAATTTACTCGTACAGATCACCTTACCACTCATCATGGCATAGCTATGTACCAGTAAATTGATATATCGTGACAAAGTTTCCATAAAGTTACGTAGAAAGTTCTTTTCATTTTTAGATGTGATTGAAGACCACCGATAATAGTTCTCTCAAACCTTGTCCTTCCGGGGGAAGACCATCACCCACTATTCCCTGTCAAGCAAGCCTCTGAACTGTTCACCATCAAACCTTGTCCTTCCGGGGGAAGACCATCACCCACGATTCCCTGTCAAGCCTCTGAACTGTTCACCACCACCCATGGCATAACTCTGTACCAGCAGATTTGTTACATTCCTTCTCTTTTCTCATGTGTATTACAAGAATGGTGGTGGTTGTCTTGCACGAGATGGGAAAAATTTGGAAGAATCTTTATGGGTGGCCTTCAATCACATCTAAAAATGACGAGATTAAGTCCTTAGAATTGGACGAGTGAGTGGGTGGGGCGCAGAGATGAGAAGAAGGCCTGGGGAAATTGTTGAATAACTTTATGGGAACTTAGTCGCGATGTATTAATTTATTCGTACAGAGTTATCCCATGGTGGGTGCTGGCGGTAGTCCTTGTGATTGCAAGAAAGGAAAATTTTGCGTAGACAGCTCACAGAGTTGACGGGATGTTAGAGTGTGTGAACGCAGGTAAATAAGTTTATTGAAATCGTTAAAATACTTTATTGGAACTTAGGCGGGAGGTATCAATTAACTGGTGCAGATTCATCGAATGGTAGGTGGTGGTCTTTAAATATTTGGAATGTTAAATACAGACAGCTCACAAGATTGACACAATGTTAGAAACACGGTCGACTCAACTCTCAAAGTCTTTGTTTACCAACTTCATTGCTCCAAAGACATCTATTTTTTCTCAATCCAACTCTCCGTGTTTCGTCCGACAATCGAATTGAACAAAACGGCCACTGGTTTCTTATTCAACGTTTTCTTTCGTGGGATGTACGCAACACTTTTCACGAAGGTCCGTGATTTCACAATCACATTTTCTACAAAAATCTTTCGAATCATATACACTTGATCTTGTTCGAGAAACACTATTTTTCTATAAAATACCATTAATATATTATTATTCTATTAATATGTTATTCTATAAATATTAACATTTATATATTTTAATACTCTCTAGATTATTACATTTTTTGTTTTTTTTCTCAAACAGCGCAGTGGGGACTATTATTATTGATTATTATCTGTAAAAGGCAGTGCGAATAATTATTATTGTTATTATCTGTAAATGCACAGTGTTAAGAAAATATATATATTTTTGATAAACAAAATATAATTAAGTAAATTTACACCATCAAATATTTACGAAAAAAGTACTTGGAAAAATAACTGAGAAAATATTAACAATTTTTTTATTACTAACCAGAAATAATTACAAGCACTTTCGCTTGTGAGCTCAATTCTCAATTGCTTAATGTTGAATACTAAATAAACTCAATCCTCAATGTTGAATACTAAAATGAACTCAATATTATATAATAGAAGAATTCCCCGTTATATTTGAGGAGAAATTTTTCTTACAAATGAAATCAATCTTACCAATAGAATTCCCCGTTGAGGAGAATCCTTTGTTACAATCGAGGATTTCATTACATAGTAGAAGTCTCACTCACATTGAGACGAGAGGAATATTTGAGAGAAAAATACAACACTAAAATACTTCCACTCACATTTAAATATTTTCATTCATTCTGAGTTATAAGTGGAATCATACTTAATAATCTTTCACTCACACTTAAATATTTGTATTTATTTTTTAACTATATTCAGACTCACACTTAACAATTTCAACCAAATTTCTCATCACTTTTGTATCACACTTGTTCAGTGTATTTTCCCCAACTCTACCCGCCCATTTATTTTTTAACTATATTCGGACTCACACTTAACAATCTCAACCAAATTTCTCATCTCCTTTGTATCACACTTGTTCACTATATTTTCCCCAACTCTACCCGCCCATGATCTAGTACTTGGAAAATAAAATGATATCAAAAATCAATATGCATTATTTTAGAATGATATGCTAGGTTTTTTGCTAAGTGAATAGCGCTTTGACTACCACAATGCAACACATATTTGTCTTGTTTTATTTTCAACTCTTCTAGAAAGTGTTGCATTCATTTGCATCTATTTACAAGTTGTTGTTGTAGTTATATATTCTACCTCTATTGTGGAGGGAGCTACTATCTTTTGCCATTTGGACACCCAATATCTTCTACAATTTGGACACCCAAGACATTGTTACACTTGCAAAAGTATATAAATAAGTAGTGGTGAACTTTATACTATCGACATCTCCAGCCATATTTACATCTGCATAACCTTCAAGTTTGGAATTATTGTTACCAAAACATAAACAATAATTACTAGTACCCTTGAGATACCTTAAAGTCCACTTCACTTGTTGGGAATGTTGTTTTTATGTATTTACAAGAAACTTGCCTACAATTCCTAATGAATTTGCAATATATGATCAGGTACATGCCATGGCATACATTAGGCTACCAATTGTTGAAGCATAAGGAGTCCTTCTCGTTTACTCTTTCTCCTTATCATAACAAGGACATAACTCAACATTGAGTTCGGTGTTACATGCAAGGGGTTTATCAACTAGCTTGGCATCCTTCATATTGAACATGTCTAATACCTTTTTGATATATTTTTCATGTGATTGACGCAACTCTTTTTTCTTTCCATCGCATATGATTCCCATGTCTAGTATTTATTGTAGTGGACCCAAATCTTTCATTGCAAATTTGCTGCCCAAATCCTTCTTCAACTTGTTGATCATGTTCTTATCATATCCAACAATTAACATGTCATCAATATACACTAATAATAAATGCACACTTCATATCTCTTGATGTAAACACAATGATCAACCTCTAATATTTTAAAACCATGTTCCAACATAAATGAATCAAACTCTTACAACATTGACGCGGTGCTTGTTTTAGTCCATAGACGCTATTTTTCAAAACTAATTCTCTTTACCTTTTTCTTTGAATCCGTTTGGTTTCTCTTGTCGAAAAGTGTAACTAGGTTCAGTGCTCATAATGACATGTGCAAATGTGATTTTATGTAATTGATGTAAAGAATAAAAACAAAATTATTTTGTAATGCTTGTCCCATGGGTTTCATGAGCAAGGAATTTTATTTTTAGTAATGCCTCCCGTTGAGAGCCGTTATGATTGGTCATAAAGTAAAAAAGAGTTTATGTCATGTATGAAAGACCCTTTTTGGGCATGTTACATTTTTGTATGAGTTATTAAATGTATAGAAAAGCCCTCCAAGACCAGGCAAAGTCACCTCCTTCAAATTGGCTTCAAGAAGAATAATATTATCTTCACCAAAGGACACGTCAACTCATCTACATGTGAAGTCAGCTTATTATCATGGCAAAAAACTATAAATATGCTACTCGGCCTCATTTCAAAGCAAGGATTTTCAGTCAAGGTCTAAAGTTAGTAGTGGTGCAAAGGTCAGCCAAAGGGAGCCTTATAGTCAGTGAAAAGAAGGGAAGGAAGACCGAAGTCCCTAGAATTGTTTTGAGTTTTTTTTTAGGGTTGAAGTTATCCACATGTGTGAGGAATATTTGTTGTTCAAACGGCAGAAAGAAATCAAAGTATCATAGTTAGATTTGAGGACAACTCAAGGAGAAAGTAAACGTGATACTCAAGCCAGTTCAAGGGGAAGAAGTTTTCTTCTAGGCAAAGGGAAAACAAGGGTCTATGTTGGTCCATCTACATGAGCCAAGGTTTTTGATCTAGTACCAAAAGTTGCAAGTATGTCCCTAGGAACCAAGACTTAGAGAGATAGCCGAGAAGGAGGAAGAATCGTGAAGTGTGTCTATTTTTGACACACGGAAGAAGGAAATCATCAAAGAAAATTTGTGTCTTGGTCTTGGAGAGGAAAATAGCTCAAGGTTCTTGGTCTTGGTATTCCTCTCAAGTGGGAGAGGTTTTGGCCCTAGCTGACAGCCTATATCCTGTGCCTCTTATCTCTTGTCTCTTTATGGTTTATGCATTAGTAGTTGTTTGATGAATAATAACACTATAATAAGATATGTAAAAGAATATCCTAATCTAAGAAGTAGAAAACATTCACAAGCAGTTATCAATATAAGAAAAATTACATAATTTCTATGCCCTAGATTTCTCAACATGGTATCAGAGCTAAGGTGACTAAATCAAGGAAGGACATCTTATCAAGGGACACTAAAGAATCAAATCTCAAGGAATTAATCGAAGTCAATATCATCTTAAATGTAAATATCTATAAAAAAAAGCATCATAATCCTAGATCAAATAAGTCTACAAATAAGTATTAGGATCATCATCAAGAAAAGAAGGTCAAAACCATACATATACTCAAGTTGAATAGATCTATGAATCAAGGTAAGCTTGAAGTTTATTCATCCAAGAAAATCACTTAAATATCAATATCATATTATCATCAATCAAAGAAGAATTCCTGGGATCTACTCTCAATCACTTTGAACTTAAAATGTTTTGAAGACTACTCATCCAAAGAAATCTTTATCAATAGGTGATGTCATCAAGACTCTAAGGCGATCTATCTCTCATTGAAACAAGATTCCTACCATTGAAGACATCATCAAGAAGTCATCATTGATCTTCAGCAACAAGACTTCGCCATCAAAGGATCCTAATGGATCTCCCTCTCTGTGAGATCAAGAATCATTGTTGAAGAAAACAATCTTCATCAAGGAGAAGTTTTATATTCTCTATATCATCATCAACAACAGGGAAGAAACAAGGATAAGGAGAATTCTATCAAGTAAGTATATTTATGTCCACATCTGAATCTGTCAATATGTCTTTTTGTAAGTAAATCAACAAATTGTTTAGGGCTTCAAACTATCTTGCATGGAAGAAAATAAGAGATTTGGATCTCATTGAAAATGAGGTGATGGAACATGTCAAAGGGTCTATCACAAAATCAAGAAAGGAAGATGCTCAAGCTCTTGAAAATTATATGAAAGCGGAAGTTAGGTCTCAAAGGATTCTTATAGAATCCATCAAGTATCCCCTCATCCCATATGCATCAAAACTTGAAACTTAAAATGAAATCTATGACAAATTGGTAGAGTTGTATTATGTAAGCATTGCTGGAGAAGTCATCTCATTAATGCAAGAAATATACATGCTAAAGATTTCAAGGGAAGATGGAATAGCCTCATATTTCATGAGGATATCTGAAATCTGGTATCAACTACAAGATCTAGGAGAAGTCATGTCTAATAGAGAAATGACTACAGTTGTACTAAATACACTACTGGAGGAGTGGGGTAACTTTATTTCAAGTATTTATGGGAAGAAATAAGCTACTCCATTCTAGGATCTATTGTCACTGTGAAAGATTGAATAAGCTAGACTAAAGGGAAAATATAATGTGGGAGTAGGTGAGAAAAATCAAGCTTATGCTACGATGACAAGAAGAAAGGGAAAATTTGGAAAGTCTGGTTCTTGGAAAACGAAAAGGGACATGTATAAGATTCAATGCTATGGGTGTCAATAATATGGTCACTACAAAAGAGATTGTCCTAGGATGAAATCGGATTATAATAAAAGAGGAAGAGAAGAAGCTCATATCACTGAAGAAGTAGAGGAAGCTTAAAAGAAGAATTCCAAGAAAGAGGAAGGAAGAGATCTCTACTATGACTGAGATAGTTTTCCTCACCTAAGTTCTTCTCAAGTTCCTAAGTATTATATTGCAAGATATGGCTATCATGATTGACTAAAATGAAGGGATGCATCATGGCATCTTAGAAGCATTGAAAGAAAGAGCTTGTAACATCAACATAAAAAAGCATTGCAGTCAACTATGGAAAGATAAAGCTCTTGGAAACTTCATTTTTAACATAGGTGGCACTCATGGGAAAGAAAGAAAAAGGTCATATAATATAAGTCTCATCATAGATTTGTCAAAAGGAAACATATAATGTATGGGGATACTCTAGATCCTCAATATTCTCTGATGGAATCTTCATCGAAAGGTTCATTGATCAAGAGAGGAAGCAAGTGTTTTATTAAGAATTCTGAACTTGTGGAATTCATGGGATGATGGTATGATGACATAAAAGGAGAAACATATCAAGGGATTGAATCTCCTTCAATCAAGGAAGCTATTGCATGAAGACTGGATGACCCAAAGGAAAATGAGGCATGTTTGGTTATATTCAATATTGAAAAGTCATGTCATATGGTTGCAGGTAACATGAATCAATGCTCTATATTGAGAGCATGATCAAAAGGAAAAAGGATCTCCTCCTCGGAAAGGATGCAAGGAGGCATGAGTCACACATTGTCTATATGAAATCAACATAATATGTCCTCATATGTAATATGATGTGGTTGAAAACAATTGGAGGAATTCTGATTGGAAATTCCTAGGAAGGAAAGGTGTGAAGAAAGGAAGGAAGATATTGTGGGATATGAAACCATGGAAAAATGTAATCAACATCCAAATACCAAGAAAATTTGACTAGGATATTACCATGAAATATGTCAAGACTTTGATGGAGTCTAAAAAGGAAAGAGACCCTTGACAATATATATCTTTGGGATATTTATTGATATGTATGGAGGATGTTGATGCAAACTAAAATATGTCATGAAGATAGACCATCACAAAGGTAATTTTGATTTAAGTGTTAATTTCTTATTTTTGAACAAATATCTGGATGGGCTTATGAAAGGTTGTCGAGGTAAGAGCTATGGACCATGTAGTAGGATGAAAGATCCTTAAGGAAACATGGCATGAAGAAGGCATCATGGCATGAAGGAAGAACATACATGGGTTGAAGGATCACTTTCTAATTATGATATGACTAACTCATAAATGAAAATTATAGATGGTATGTTCCCTATAAATAAGTCACAAACATGAAGTCTCTCAAATAACAAAAAGAAGTTCATGACATCGCAAGGATGAGTTCTTCAAGCAGTTGGTTGCCCCATCATCTCCACCTGAGGAGCTCTTGTAGTTCCCTAATTAAGAGGGATCCTAGAAACAAGTTTATTACTTGGAAGAAACTTAGAAGAAAATTTATTAGGCCAAGAGGTACCTTAGGTACATTCCTCCGTAGAAAAGATTCCATTCCTCTATTGGAATAGATATGTCCTCCCTAGTTAAGAGAGAGAGATAGACACATCATTCTTGTCTTCACTTGGGAAGACAAAATGGAGGATTGGGTAAACATCTGGTATCTAATGCTCTTTGAGGATGATTTAGGGCATCCAAGATAAGAGTAGTCGTAAAGGACCAATATTCTTTGAGGACTAGGAATCCATGATAAGAATAGTCTTGATGGAACACACCCTAAGAACCCGAGTGGGGTATATTCCGAGAGAGGCAACAATGAGGGTATCTATACATCATTGGTATCGCCAGCATTGTGCTCAAATCTCGTGGAGATATAGAGCTATTAGTCAATGAGATAAAATAGCACACACTCAAATATATTCTATTATTATGCATCAAGGAAATTACACACATATTTATACAAGCAAAAGTCTCAAGATAGGAATTCTATCTTAGACGTACAGTAGTGTGGTTGAGAGATTCTCTCAACCACACACTAAAATAGGAGAAACTATATTCTAGCTAATTCCTATTATGTAGGAACAAACTCCTAAAATGGATAATTACAACCATAGACAAGTAGGAATTAATTATTTCTAACTCCCTCCCTTAATGACTACTTGTCATGATAGTGATTCACATACATGATTATGTCGACCGTTATCACTGCATATATGTACCTGCAAATCCACCACCATCGGGCGAATAGAATGTGCAAAACTTCCAAAAAAAAAGAGAGATCAGTGCCTTTATAAGCCAAATATTCATGTCCAAATAACAATCGCAAACAGTTGCACTGATTGCGCCTTTCGATGCAACTGTCAGATAGAAAAGTGCGCTGACCCTCTTGTGCTCATACACACCAATATCTGAGACCGTGAGCCAGGTGTTATTGCATTCCACCTACTCCTACGAGCACAAAGCTCCCGTGTACACATTAGCCACTCAGGCAATATGCCACCACCGGGCAAGTCCGCTCTGCCACCACCGGGAAAATCCGGAACTTAAATGTGCCACCTCCGAGCAAATCCGATCTGCCACCACCGGGCAAATCCAGAACTTAAATGTGCCACCTCCAGGCAAATCCTGTAGCCACTAAGACTCTATATGTGATTTTTGGCTCACCATCACTTTACAGTGACAAAAGATGGTTTCAGGCTGACCATAAACCATTACAAAGTGGTTTTAAGATCACCACGAACTTTCAAATGCCTTTAAAAATCCTACATTTCATTCCACATGTTGGAGTTTCTGGGTACATACAATGAACATTACAACAACCAGACTTTCTTATAACATGCTAGGGAGTCTATTCCACAAACCACACTAACTCAAACAAACATCTACTTTGTTGTCCACCATAAACGTTGTCGCTGCTCTTTTACCTCATCTGTTCATTGTTCACATCTTGGGCATCTTTGTCATATAAATTCTTGGAACTCCATGCTTATCCTGTCATTTGTTAGAGTCATGAATTCTAACGAAACAACTTTACCTACATTGAGTTAGCTAGGCTCAATAAGGCTCAATAATATTTAAACATGATTCCAAGAAACTAAATAAAACAAAAATTCTTCAAGTTTAATTTCTCTATCTCTGCCCATAGATGATTATTTTCCAAACATAAAAGCAACTATTTAGAGTCTGGAACACTGCTCGTTCTACGAAATTCCAGATTTGTGCCTAGCTTCTATCGCCATCAAGGTAACTGCCATCGCTGCCAACGAATAGGCCGCTCCAAACTTTATCTCACTAGAACACCGCCCACACTGTTGTTGTGGGCTGATCCAATATCAAACACTGCATGTTGTCTTTGATCCAATCCCTGTCAGATTGCTGACAACATATCTCTCCACGCTACTTCACAAACAAGAACTAGCTGACCTCCTATAGATACGATGACTAGACACCGACGCCTTCAAACCTTATCACTGACTCTGGCAACCCCTATTATGTGATTGAATAAAAACACACCTTGCACACAGCTCAACTCGATTCCTCTCGAATCAGCTCCATGGGAATTTGAACAAATCGATCCTTTCCTAAACATTGAATTCACCCGCACTAGCCATCACACCATTTGGCTCGCGAATTATATCCGGAACTAGTTAAATTGCACCTCGCTACACGAAGTCAATAATACACACTCTTTGCATGGTCTGTCACTACCTCGGCATTATTAAACTACAGAAGAGCCCAGGGGTTACAGAAAGTGAAGAATCGGTCACCTTTAAGGTAGAAACATCACAGGCCTCCGGCTTGAAGCTCCTAGGTAGCTTCCCCCCATAATTCGGCAAAGAGATTGGCCTCATAGCGCTCTTCTTGTTCACAATCTTGGCCATATACACACTGTCCTCTGGAGAATACTTTGTGTGTGACATTTTTCCGAAAAGAAAAGCTTAAACCAAAAGATAAAAAATCCTCAATGGCGTCAATGGACACAGAGAAGATGCTTCCACGGGTCTTTAATCAACATTAACACCGTGGCAGGTTTCATAGGAAGACTTCATCGATTATTCGTAGTCACAGAAGCCTCATCACTAAGCACACATCCCGTTAGCTCATATGCATGGTCTCTCAGATTATCAATAGGTTAGGACGTGTGCTCCATTGCGAATTTCAGGGCTTGATCAGGACTCTATGCCAGGCAGATCACTCGAATATTCAACTTCATACCACATTAGATAGAATACACAACCTCACCAAATCTGGCAGCCAATGTGATGCAGCTCCAACATGGCCGCTCACGGCCTTCCAGGCATACAGATTTTGACACCGTCCAGCTCTCAATTACTAGATCTTTGATGTTCGACCTAGAGCGCCATCTCAATTTCGACCCACCGTTACCAGATCCGCTGACTACGCGGCATCATCGTCGGCTCCCAACCACAACAAATCTAACTTCTTCCACTGATCTACCTTAACAGTCTCCTCTGCTCGACCTCCCTGTAGACTTAGCCCTGATTTGTCAAACAACATCCAAGGATCACACAGCAGCAACGACCCAGTAATTAACAGCAACAATCCACCCTGGTTGCCTCAACCTTCAATCTGCAACTTCAACTTTGTTAATGCACCCAATAATTGTAGCAAAAAACTCAGCCTTTTCTTCTGTTGGCATTTCAATGGCAGCAGGAGCTTCTTCCTTATCTGATGATTCTTCAACCTTTTCTTCAACAGCCGTAGCCTCGGTGGGAGGCTGAGCGACAGTCTCTTCCTTAGCTGGCTTGGCTTCTTCAGCGGCCGGGGCAGATTCCTCCTTGGGTTTTTCCACTTCCTCGGATTCCACCGGGCCTGATTCTGCTTCAGGCTCCGATGCAGGTAGCGTTACAATCCATGTTCACGTGATTGGAATTGGAATTACAACGAATCAAATTGAATAAAATTGTGAACCAGACAAACAACCACGTAGACCCACATGACCCAACTAACAGATCCCTTTCCGCTAGATCCATACATAGATCCAAAAAAACACATAGATCCATGGCACCACAGATCTATTAGCTGGTACTGTTAGCAAGCTGCTCACTAGGAGCCAGAACACCACCTGAAAACAACTTCATATCTGCTTTCTATGCTCTGCGCGATCACTCTGCAACACGCGTCATTTGCTATTCCCGCTCTGCAGGGCGACGCATCGTAGGCTTAACTCATAGTTGAATCTCACATGGACAAACAAAACACATCCCTGCAAGATCCATTGATATGCATAATCCACACACCAGCAGATCCACTAGCACACAAACCCGCCTGAACACTTACCAACGCCACCGGCTCGACCATGCTACACTATTGGCTTAACTACTCAGCAGCCACAGGCTCTCAAATCGACAACCATTATCACTCGCCATGCATCGACAACATATACCAAATAAGGCACCAACAATGTCCTCCGAGCAAACAAGGCACAAACAATGCCCTTCGCGTAGCCTCCACACCGCTCGACCACGCTGCTTCTCGACCACGTTACTTCTGCAACCTCAATGACCACCACTGTTGCAGATCTCATAAACCACCATTAGTGGCCTCTATTTTCCACTGCTGCAGATCTCACAAACCACCATTAGTGGCCTCTATTTTCCACTGCTGCAGATCTCACTGGCTACCTAAGAAGGCTTCACTTCATTATGACAATCTTCGATCTCACCACTTCATCACCCACGATCTCTAAACTCACTGCTATAGTGGGATCTCAGACCCCTGACTACAACAGTCTACCAACCTTTAATCCAATGCACAGGTCAACTCTCTGCTCATCGATCTCCACAGAGATCCAACCTACACACAGTACACCAACAAATTGCAACTCTGCAGAACCATGCAACAATGAAAATGCACCTCCTCCTTCATGGCGCAACACTCCAGAAAAGAGTGTCGACCTTGAATCCACCAGAACCCTATAGATCCATCTGCGCTACGCTAGAATGAATCGTCGACTCCAAATCGCATCTTGTTGCGACCTACTCCAAGCGTACGAAGGACAATGCCTCCATAGTCAACACACCAGATTCGCAACGCCGCTGGCAGACAAAACACGGTTGCAGAACACCAGATCCACAACATCATTCCACAACTCCTCTTCAGGTTATCCATTTCAGTCTCTGCAACTCCTCCACAGATCTGGCAACAGAGATACCACGATGCCAAGCTAACAGGAACGCTACCACTATAGCCATGTTTACTTGGCCTCAACTATGAAGGCACCACTTCAATCCACGTGCACTCCTCTACGCAATCAGATCTCCTCCGTAACTCGTATCTATTCCACTATACTGCCACAGATCACCTCGATGGACAAACAAACTTAACACTAATATAAATGATTTATTTTCCTATGCCCAGGAAGGGCCAGAGGCCCTTATGGGCTCTGAAGCTTTGATACCAAGATAAAATAGCACACACTCAAATATATTCTATTATTATGCATCAAGGAAATTACACACATATTTATAGAAGCAAAAGTCTCAAGATAAGAATTCTATCTTAGACGTACAGTAGTGTGGTTGAGAGATTCTCTCAACCACACACTAAACTAGGAGAAACTATATACTAGCTAATTCCTATTATGTAGGAACAAACTCCTCAAATGGAGAATTACAACCATAGACAAGTAGGAGTTAATTATTTCTAACTCAATGCCTTGCTATGTGACAATTCTGGTTGATATGATGTTATACAGATGGGTTACCAATCTCACTCTTCTTATGAGAAATTCTTTAGATTGAGAATGACAAAGTACCATTATGAATACCTCCCTAGTTAAGAAGGAGCCTTGAAAAGTTGAACTAGGTTTGGTATTCATAATGGCATGTGTAAATGCGATTTTATAAAATTGATGTAAAGAAGAAAAATAAAATTATTTTTGTAATGCTTAGCTCATGGGTCTCATGAGCAAGGAATTTTATTTTTAGTAATGTATCCCATTGTGAGCCCTTAGGATTGGTCATAAATTAAAAAAGATTCAATGTCATGTCTAAAGGAACCTTCTTGGGCATGTTACATTTTTGTATGAGCTATTAAATGTATAAAAAGGCCCTCCAACACCAAGCAAAGTCATCTCCTTCAAGTCAGCTTCAAGAAGAATAATAATTTCTTCACCAAATGACACATTGGCTCATCTACATGTCGAGTCGGCTTATTCTCATGGAAAACAACTATAAATATGCCACTCAAGCCCATTTCAAATCAAATAATTTTGGTCAAGGTCTAAAGTTAGTAAGAGGTGCGAAGGTCAGCGAAAAGAAGGGAACGAAGAATGAATTCCCTAGCATTGTTTCAACTCTTTTTTGAGGGCTGAAGTTATCCACACGTGCGAGGAATATTTGTTGTTCAAAATGCAAAAAGAAATCAAAGTATCATAATCATATTTGAGGACAATTCAAGGAGAAAGTAAAGGTGACACTCAATCTGAGTTCAAGGAGAAGAAGTTTGCTTCTAGAACAAGGGAAAACAAGGGTCTATGTTGGTCCATCTACATGAGCCAATGTTTCTGATATAGGATCAAAATTTTCAGGCCTGTCCCTAGGAACCAAGACTCAGAGAGGTAATCGAGAAGGAGGAATAATCGTGAAGTATGCCTATTGTTGATGTTATGTTCCTATACCAATAGGAGTCATAAGTTTTGAATAGTTGAGGTCAAATTTGTAACATATACATATCTTTGCTTTCTGCAAATGTTTTCCATATTCAAAAAAATATAATAAAATAAAATTAAAATTAAACAATGTAAAGAGGGTATGTCCTAAAATAAAAATCAAAGGACAAAAAGAGGAAAATAGGTAAAAAAAAATGAAAAAATGAACCCCAAGAAAGAAAAAGACCATGAAAGTGTGAAAGACAAAATGCCACTACTATTTACTTTTGATGCAGGATAAAAGATTGTGTGCAACTTGTTACCTTTGCCACAATCCATGGATGGTAAAATTGTTTAAACTTGGCTATTTCATGTTTTCAATTTTATGCTTAGAGATAGAGAATAAAATCTGACCAAACTATTTAATCTTGGCATATAAGTAGATAGGTAGAGTAAATAAAAGGAGCTTAAGAGTTTAATATGAGCCCTTGGATGTAATAAGGTTAGACTTAGATAGATTACTCTTGTAAAAGAAAAGAAAATGTTTTGATAAGGGTTTGCCAGCTTAAGTGCACCCTAATAAAGAGGAGTAAAAATGGTAGGATGAGTAGGTGGGTAAGTAGTTGAATGGTTGCAGAATTGTGATGATTGATTAGATAAGATCATATCATTCACCTTCATCATCAAATTTCTAAGTATGGATGAAATTTAGCATTTACCAAAGTACACAAAGTCGATTGATTAACCTCCCTCATTCATTACATTTTTCACTTAACTAATTTCCAATGAAAGTCTTAAAATACCTAAAAGCTTAAGTTAAAGGGGCTCAGAGCATTTCTCTGACTTCTAGAGGGACCGGACCCTCGACCCAATAAATTATAGGTCCTAAGTACTAAAAGTCCACTCATAATCATTCACCCCCTTCAAATTCACTCATATTCCCAAATAAACTTACTTTTCCCCAATAAACCCCTTTCTCTAAGGATAAAACTTAGAAAAGTAATTACCTCCCATGTAAAAACTCCTTTTTACAAAAAACCCACAAATATACACTTAGCCTAAGTTTTTATGTTTTTTATGTGAAAAGAAAAAACAAATTGCAAAGAATTCATTTTATACTTAGTGCTAAAACATTCTTTGCCTTCGTTCATATTAACTGGTAACTTTATTTATATTAAACTCCCAAGAAAATAACCCTTTTCCCTATGTATTTATTAAAAACCCCTTAATATTAATATCCCGTCCTAAAAGTTTGAAACATAAACTTTATTAATATCATGAATGATTAATGGGTTAATTAGTCGATCAACGATTAATTAATAACCAAAACCCTCTGCCAAATAAACGAGATTAATTAACCAATCTGCGGTTAATTAATAATCGACCTCCGCCAATGAAATCACCCCCGACGCACTTAATCTGCCATAATCCGTGATTAATTACTCCCGCCACGCTTAAACCTCCGTCGGACCCCTCCATTAAACCTCATGTCAAATCCCCAACTCGATCACCGTACGATTAGGCCCCATTTGATTTGACGTTTGACGATCGTATCAGGTGGCCTCTGAAGGCCGACCTTTACCCACCTGATATGGGTTGTTTCACTTTTCACCCCACTACTATGTGGCGCCCGATGAGTGGCATCTAGTGGCCTCCCCCCGAAACCACTCCAGCCCAAAAGTGGTGTGATCTAAACCCACTTACCGCCTCCCGCTAGACGACAAAACATCTCGTCCCCTGCTTAACTCCAAACGTGCCTTTCCCATGTACCCTCCAAAACAGTTGAATTTGCAAATAAAACTAAAAAAACTCATTGTTTTTAGTTTTATCATGAAAAACATTGCTCAGACCTCCATGGAAGCACCAGAGTACGTGCAATTGTCAACCCACGTCCAACTACCAACCTGCTGAAGTTGATAAACTTCCAGACCACCCTTCAGTCACGTATGCTTCCTGTAAACCGTGCACAGTTGCCCATCAATCCATTTAGAGCCGAAACCAAGTATTTACCCAAAATCACTGAGAAACCCTGTTTAATTCCCAAACCTTTACTCAATTGCTTTAAGTTATTAAGTGATTAAGTAAAACAATTGCCCAGCAACTCCAAACCATTCTGAATTAAACCAATTTGCCCCCAATTTGACTGAAAACCTTTCGCTCCCGTCCTTGAATCCACAAGAACCAAGGATGGCTACTCCAGCTGCATTGAATTTCCTACCAATTTCTACTCCCCATGGGACTTAGACCATCTCCCATTGGCAAACAAAGACTTTCAAATCAAAGATACCTCTGTGCAAGAATCCCCACTGAAGATATACTGCAGGTACAGAGACCAGTACTTAAACCATGCAGAGAAAATAGCTCTTTGAGAATCAGGTTTTCCCAAGTACCAATTCCCTAGAGTTCATATCTTCCCTGAGATTGTCCACTATTGCCATATGAACTACAGTCCCAGCCAAAGAGCAGTGATGACTCCTAACCATACTATATTATTTACCATCACTGTTGAATCCACCAATGAAATGCTGCAGTTACAACCAGGCCAAAACCTGACCCCCCTTTTTGTTGGAGACATGCTTAACAGATTCCCTAAAATCACCTCCATCAAAATTGCTCCGTTATTCCAGACCTTCATTAGGGAAGAACAATACATTCCAAAGGACCCTCGCCCAGACATGTGGACCATATTCTCTGAACTTGGCCAAGACATCATAGCAATGATATCCAGTGTGTTAGGCTAGACTACAAGTGAATTTGTTTATGAGATTATTATAGCCTTCATGTCCATTTACACTCCTGGACAACCCCCTGCCATCATGTTTGACTATGCTAAGTTCATTGCAGATAAGATGCATGATCAATTCATGAGAATGGACAATGAAAGAGTATTAAAATATTCATCATTTTTATATCATCTTTTCTTGTATTATCAAGCTGATAAATTCCCATTTACACTCCAAAAGCTTGATACCAGAGGCAACCCTAGATCAATAGCCTTCTTGACTTCATTAATCCATCAATATGACTCTCCATAAACTTATACAAATTTCATATATCTCTTTTTGCACCCAGTGGCAACTATGTTGTTAGGAAGTCCTCCCCCCAGAATCAATGCAGATATCAGGAGGGTCCTACAGTTGTCCAAACAATATAGAGTGGGAGATTGGTACTTGTACCAAAATCACATTGAAATCAAGATATATGGTTGTGAATTAGCACCCTATAAACTGCCAAGATACCTCCCCATGAGATTGTTTGCTCTGGAGTACTAGAGGGAAATGATTAATTCAGATGAGGTACATTTTGTGAAGGCTAAGAAGAAAGCTCAACTGAGCATTAAAGACCAGCTTGGCCCCTTTATATGCAACAGTAGGGAAGTTGGAAAGGAAGCAGAAGAAATCGTTCAAAGGCTGGAACTGAAACAAAGTTTCATATGGAGATATGAACCTTTAGATTTCATCTACAATAGAAGACAAAAGAACAAATTATCTCCCTATATCCACCACAGAATTCCTGAAATAGAACAGTATGCAAATCAACTAGAATGGGTGGAGAACACTTTAGTAGACCGAGATAGCACAGAACTTGTTGTCAATAATGTGTTGATTGATCTAGAAAGAAGACTTGATGAATATTCCTTTGTAAAGGTGCCAGGGGAATCCCAATCCCAAAGGGAAACACGGGAACAAAATGAGGAACTAGCAGAAGAAGGACCTCAAGAGCAAGAAGAATCAGAGCAACCAGGCATATCAGAAGAGTTGGCTCATCTAGAACACATCATGAGTAATCCTCCTATTGTATACACTCCTTTAAATGAGGAGAAGAATCCCAAAATAGATAGAGAGGATGCCACTCCTTCTAGCAGACCTGTTGCACAGACATATGTCAAGAGGCAAAGGTTAAATTATTTTTCAGAACAAGAGTTCATAGAGGAAACAACTAGAACCATAGTTACAGAAAGAGAAGAAAGCAGGCAGACCACTCCCTCTAGAGGTAAACAAGAACTTTCCACTTCACAGGCTCAAATGCTAGAGAGACAAAAGAGCGTGGAAGTATCCTCATTTAGGGCTCCAATTGGCTAGAACCAAGACATTAGAGAGAAATGCAAAGAACTAAAGGCCAGAAACAAAAGATTGAAGGCCCAAAGCTATGCACAATACCTTAAAATGGCTCCCACTAATCAAACAAGGCTAATGTCAACCTTTGATGTAAAAGAAGGTAAGATGCAAATGACTTTCATGAAGCCTACCACACAGCAGCCCAAGTCTATAACAGATTACTTGAAGACACATTTTGAGGTGTTGGCGAAGGATATACATCGTATCGACCAAATATAATTACACAAACAAACTGGGGAAATGGTTTATTCCACATTGAACAGCAAGGCCATTGTAGCACATCAATTCCAAAATTCGCTTAATAATATATTAGCGCAATTCCAGTTAGAGAAGGCCTCTTCATAGGCCAAGGATACCAGGATAAATTTCTTAGAGGACTTAATCATAGAGTTGGGGCATGATCCCAAGGATGTAAAGGCTGCAAAAAAGCTAATCAAAAATAAAAATGATGACATAGTTGCATTGAAAAGGTAGCTCAAAATTCCTCCTCTACATCATCCACAAATAGATGAAGTATTAGAAACTCGGAAGGAAGAGGAGCTTATGGACTTAGTCCTTAAGCTGAAAGATCAACTAAAAGAAACATAGAAAGAGTTGGATAACTTGATTCAGTCTAGACAGAGTGAGTTGGCCATCACTCCACAGACTGTCATTCCTACAGTGTCTACAGCAGTGCCCTCCACATTGGCTTCTTCCTTAGCACCAACAGTTCCACTAGCTACAGCTATGCTAGTCACAGGTACATCTACAAGCGTAGCAACATCCACAGAAAAGACATCTGAATTGGTAAAAGCCATGGAGGAAATTACCATCCAGGCTACTGAGCTCAAAAAGCTTAGAGTTTATTTTTCTTTTCAGCTACTGAAAAGAAAAATGAGTTGAGTTGAGAAGGTGCACGCATACAGTTTCATACATTTCCTCTCTTAAAGAACAGAAACACTTGGCAAGTGATCGAGGACTTGTGCACTGATGTGGCATCATTGATTCTGTCATCTAAGCCCTTACATATAGTCTACAAGAATCTTCGACTTACTTGGAGATTGTTGTAGCAACTACAACCACCCTCCAAATTTTCTCCCTCATTTCATTTTGGAACCTCCCTACTAAAATCCCAGCATATTATCTTACACTGCCCAGGTACTTGTGCTTTCATTTGAGTTTTATATTTCGCTTTATGATGCAGGAGCATCCAGCTAGGGCACCATGACCGGGTGTTGGTCTCCGCCAAGGTGGAAAGTTTTATTAGCGAATTGGTTTCTTTATGTTCAGTTTGTCAAAGTAGGATGTAGGACTTTGTTTTAATTTTTAATCTCAGTATTAGTTAGGGACAGTTTTTTCGGTTAGGGTCTCTATTTTGTTTGTCTTTAATAATCAATAGGTTAATAACTGTTCTTTCATTTTAGAGGAAAAAGACAAATATGTCTAATGTAAAATCTTGCAGTATAGGCAGAACTGAATACGTGAATAGTTATGTAACTAATAAGAATTGCAACTGAAAAAGGCAGCTCACCTGAAAGACTATGCAACTGAAAGACTACCGCAGGTGATGACATAGTTGCATTGAAAAGGCAGCTCAAAATTCCTCCTCTGCATCATCCACAAACAGATGAAGTATTAGAAACTCGGAAAGAAGAGGAGCTTATGGACTTAGTCCTTAAGCTGAAAGATCAACTAAAAGAAACATAGACATAGTTGCAACTGAAAGACTACCGCAGGTGATGACATAGTTGCAACTGAAAGACTACCGCAGGTGATGACATAGTTGCATTGAAAAGGCAGCTCAAAATTCCTCCTCTGCATCATCCGCAAACAGATGAAGTATTAGAAACCCGGAAGGAAGGGGAGCTTATGGACTTAGTCCTTAAGCTGAAAGATCAACTAAAAGAAACATAGAAAGTCCATAAGTCCATAAGCTCCTCAAAGGCAGCTCAAAATTCCTCCTCTGCATCATCCACAAACAGATGAAGTATTAGAAACTCGGAAGGAAGAGGAGCTTATGGACTTAGTCCTTAAGCTGAAAGATCAACTAAAAGAAACATAGAAAGTCCATAAGTCCATAAGCTCCTCAAAGGCAGCTCAAAATTCCTCCTCTGCATCATCCACAAACAGATGAAGTATTAGAAACTCAGAAGGAAGAGGAGCTTATGGACTTAGTCCTTAAGCTGAAAGATCAACTAAAAGAAACATAGAAAGAGTTGGATAACTTGATTCAGTCTAGATAGAGTGAGTTGGCCATCACTCCACAGACTGTCATTCCTACAGTCTCTACAGCAGTGCCCTCCACATTGGCTACTTCCTTAGCACCAACAGTTCCACCAGCTACAGCTATGCTAGTCACAGGTACATCTACAAGCGCAACGAAATCCACAGAAAAGGCATATGAATTGGTAAAAAACATGGAGGAAATTACCATCCAGGCTACCGAGCTCAAAAAGCTTAGAGAAAAAGTGTCAAGTTTGGAAACTGATTGCAAACTTGCACAAATACAACAGAATGAAGAAGCTCAGAAGAATCAAAGAATGGGAGAAAGGATTCCAAACTCTTTCAGTTGTTGTGAAAGAATTCAGTCTTTCCGTTGATTCAGTCTAGATAGAGTGAGTTGGCCATCACTCCACAGACTAATTCCATAAGCTCCTCTTCCTTCCGAGTTTCTAATACTTCATCTGTTTGTGGATGATGCAGAGGAGGAATTTTGAGCTGCCTTTTCAATGCAACTATGTCATCACCTAAAAGACTATGTCAACTATGTCATATTTAGTTGATTCTGGTGAACCTGAATGTTATGAAGAAGCAATGCAGGTTGAAAGTAAGAAGAAGTGGGATAGATAAATGAGTTAGACGAGATTCGATCAGTAGCTATCCAGAAGACTACTGTTGTTCAACAGCAGAGAATGAAATGGCAAGATAAATTTATCAAAACTAAGGTGTTTTGTGTTGAAAAACACATCAGAAATGGCTGGTAGGATTAAAATCATACCGGATAGAAGCCGTGTCCAAGTCCAGAGCTTGTCAAAACTTCTCTAGAGCTCGCCACACCTACAACAAGTTGGAAATTAGAAATTGGACAACAAAAAACACAAAAACCTGCAATTACCTGTAAATGTAACCTTCGACCTCGAACTGGATGAAACTGCTACTAGCTCCTCCCCAAACAACAAATAGCATGAATTTAACCACCACCAAGGAAATCCTAAACCACCGATGGTCTAGAACGACCAACAATTGCAGGTGGAAAACCACAAGAAAGACAGAAACCATGTTCCAACCATGGATGCGTATCAACAAATAATGGTGGACATCAGCTCAACCATGGCAGATGAAGCGCGCAGGTAATGGAGCCCCTCGCACCATCATCGGCAGAGGTATTCGCCTAACAACCGGACCCAAACATAAAAACAAGAGGGAAACAACACATCACAAAAATGAGGCGGAAACAAACCTTGAGACGGTGCGGAAGCGTGTTTTGAAACCTTGACACAGTGCCCAACACGTGGCAGTCCACATTGGACACCTGCCATACGATGGCAGCTGCAGTTCACATGGTTGTAGGCGAGGTGGAGGGGAGGGCGCACAGGTAATGGCATCCCTCCCCTATTTACAAAAAATTATTGGGGAGGTGATTCAAGGGAATCATGTTGTAGTACAGAGATTGTTCATCAAGGGAAGAATAGGAGGTTGCAGCGTGAAAGAGTGGATGACACAAGGATGGAAACTAGGTTGGTAAGTGGCTTTCCCCTTGTGCACTGACATTGGTCCACATTGGGATTGATTTTTCCCGGAGACATCGCAGTCTAGTTTGGTGCGTGTTTTTTAAGGCTCATCTTTCATGCCCTGTTATGGATTCCAGAAACATATGGGAATGTTCAAATTTGATGTTATTGGCATCTGTCTCCATATCAGTTCTTTTCCTAATGATTAAAGACACAAGGAATCCAGGAAAATATAAAACTCCATAGGAGAAATTACAGTCCAAACCTCATAGGACATATGGTTTGCTACTTGTATCTAGATGGTTGGGTTTATGGTGTTCAGATTTTTGCGAAATAGAATCATGAAACGATTGTCCAACTCATTAAAAAAGTTGTTGGTGATGGTATCTGGACATTCATAAATATTTCTTATACACAATATGGTGGTTGATTCGCACTGAAGTGTCCCATTGGTGAACAAGCATAATAAAATGCAAACCTCCAAAACCATAAAACAAATATTAGAGAACCAGGAGTGAGAAAAGACTAAAGAAAATAGCTACAGAAATTTTAAATGCAGTGTGGCAAAACAATGGACTCGATGCATATTTTGGTGGTGCAACATGTTATGTTGTTGTGTATAGGATCTACGTTCATAAAAAAACATAGTAAGAATTTCTGTTGGAAATACTGAGAGGGGGGCAGGGAGGTGGTTGAATCAGTGTTTCTTTTTAATTGTTATTTTTACCAGTTAGATCACTTATATTTAGAACACAAAATGAACAATAGAAATAAATGTTTTTATTAATATAATCTTTACAATTAATCAAGTACAATATAGGTAGGGCTCCAACCCTTGATGAAGACACCCAGGCTCCAACCTGGGATGTGCCAAGCACCTACTTTTACTTTAGTGAGGCTCCAACCTCTAGGGCTTCGACCCTATCTTATCCAAGGCACCAACCTTGAGTTTAGAAGCACCACCTCCAAGGACA
>APFE030100825.1:0-12371 GCA_000404065.3 Pinus taeda
GGAAGTTGTCACTGAGGGGGGATAGGCTCTAGTGCCTCCTTCCTTCTCCTATTGTGTCATATTTGTAAATCCTTCAATCCTATCCCAAGTTGTTCTTAAGGGGGGATGTTAGGATATTCCGACACATAGGAATAGTTAAGTTCAACTTGGTCTAGTATAGAGTTAGGTTAGTGTTAGGTAAAGTGTGTTTCTTTACCATTGTACATTTTGTAACTTACAATCCGACGGTCACGATATGTAGTGGTCCGACGGTTCATTCTCTCCTCGGTATTACCGACACTTGATCCGTGGCTTGACACCCGATTGGTCCATGAATTCTATTTAAAGCGCATGGAGGGTCATTTGTAGGTTAACCCGTGCATGAGAGAAGCTTATGTAAATTTTCATTCTTTTATTAATAAATTGCCTGTAGTAGCCACATTGGCGCAGGCCGTGGACTGTTTCCCTCTTTGAGGGTTTTAACCACGTCAAAATACTAGTGTATTGATCTGTGATCTGTTTGTGAGCGGTGTCCTTTTGGTGTTCTGTCTGAGGAACTTACCCTGTAAATTCTTACAATAGAAAATAATTTTAAAGAGAACAATCGTGAAAGTGAAATTTATTTAGTACTGTAAAAATTGCAGGGCGATTCATACCAACAATTGCAATAGTAAATTGTTCGAGTCAATCAAATCCATCTATTATCATAAACAAAAACCTCAATCAAAGTTACCAACAAAATTTGTTGTAATGGTTACTAGTAGCCAGAACCAAGTTTTGGAAGTCCACACAAACGAAATTATTAATAGACATATCTATCCCAAATGACTTGGTCAACACTTTAGGGTTTCTTAATCGAATGTAGTGAAGACTAGGAAATTACAATTGGCATCTCTTGAATGTCTAGCCAATCTTCCAATTTGATGGAACCACCTCATCATAATACCACAACCTCTGAATCATCAAATGTGACTTGGAACAACAGAGTCTCACTATTCAAGTAAGGTTTTCTTTGCCAAATTTATCCCCATCATCGAGTCATTGTTTCCCCCTTGCTGCGAATTAAACCTTTAATTGAAACAATAGATATGCATCTTTTTTCGCCAATATTTCTCACGAGAACATGATTTGATGAGGAATGACCATTCAACATCGTGAATAAAATTCCCCCTCTCCTTTTTGTAATGTACTTTGCAATAGGGAAAACAATTTGGTATTAAAAATTGAAGTTATTTTTAGATGTATTGTAGATTTCAATAATATTTTAGAAACTTAATAAACACAAGTGACATAGAACCATTAAATTAGACTTAAAACAATTAAATAATACTTAATGTCTAATTCAGTTGAGTTAAATCTTTCATCAAATTCTAAAATATTCTTAAAAAGAATCTATAAATTCAATATTAAATATTCAACAGTTTATATATATCTCTTATATTTAGTAGGAATGACACCAAGTTTCTTGTTGCAAATCTATAGGAAGGTAGACTGCGACAGAACAAAGTGTTTCATAGTTGAATGGCACTATCCACCATTGTCATATAGGAGAGAAGTCTTTGGAGGGCACTTATTGGTGGCACTAACAATCACAATGTGAGGTAAACACCATTGATAACAAATATTAGATGATATTTTGTAGGGTCTCGCAAGCAAATCAATCATTAAGAAGAGTTGTACTAATAGTTGTTGTGTTCTGTCTGAAGCATCGACTATACAAACTACCCTATCTAATGCCATTCCCTTAAACATTAATTTTCATGATGAGTTACCCAAATCTTTAGAAAAATTCATATATCCTTATATCTCTTTAGTTTAAGAATATTTCCATTTATTTCTAAATTTAAGTGGAATTCTAAGTATTTCCAAAATAAACAATAAAAAATAAAAAAATGGTTAAACATGTCACTATAGAGCAGACCGTGGTGGAGCTTTGGGTAACTTTGACAATTTAGATACCCTTGATGGGAACAACTCAAACCACGGGTTGATTAATCGTACCAATTATCTCAAAACCCATATAAACTAACCACCCAGAAAAAAAAAAATTAAAAATCAAAATAAAAATAAAAATAAAAATAAAAGATAGCTAAAGATAACAAATCCTTAGCCAAATAAAATGCACTTACCCATTACCCTAGGAGTGTATTTGTCATTGAAGAATGTTTCATTTTCTTAGTCCCAGTCAAGATCCCCCTCAATTCCATGAGATGTCATCCACAAGAATCCCAATAGCGCAAACCACATAATACGTTGTGTTGATGTCATATGGTATTTCACAATATATTGTAATCCATAAAAAATAGTAATGAAACCGAGCCCAAGAGACCAATTTCGTTATGAATGATTACAATTTGAATGGGTATTAAACAGATTTCACAGCTTGAACACCAGTACAAAATGACTAATTAGTTACTAAAAAAAAAAATTCATATGAATGAGCATTTTTCAGTCGGTGACCAATTGTAGCTAATTTATTGTATCTTATGACGTGACCAACTTTTAGTCATTTTGTAGTATATTTAGTCATAAATTTGGTCATAAATTTTTCATTGGTTTAATCATAAATTATTCCAATTAATGACCAAATATACAACAAAATATATTATATATAAATCCTCGAGAAAACTGATTAATGACCAAAGAAATATGATAAAAATGTTGGTCGTATTATAAGATACTGTAAATTAGCTACTAATAGTCATATATATGAAAATTTTAGACATCATTTTAAACCAATTAATGACCAAAGAATTATGACTAAATTTTATTTGTGTTATAAGATACCATAAATTAGCTACTAGTATTTGTATGTATGCAAATTTTAGGCATAATTTTAATAAAAAAATTCTCATTTGCAGTAGTCATTTATCTTTTTTGGATATTTTCATATTCATTATATAAACAACTAATTTATTAGTTTCTATTTATTTCATTCAATTTCAATCATAATTATTATGAACAACTAATATAATGATATATTCATTTTATTCATGTTCATTGTTAATTAATATAAACAAATAATTTATTATTTTTAGATTAATTTTGTGTGTTCATTATTATTCAATATAAATTAATTAATATGCTTTTGTGACTAAATTTTAAAAAAATGCCATACAATGTGCATATTTGTGTAATATGATAACATAAAGTTACATATGTTAATTACAAGACTAAATAATATCAAGTGCAAATAAAAATAAGTTCTACCATATAAATTTTATTATATAAAATATCAAGTATTACAATATCAATTTCCAACTTAATATTGGTTGGACTATAATCTACACATGAAATATCATTTCATCATTTCAAAACATTATCACTTTGTTTCCAAAGCATTGCAAGTGAATTCACCAACTCTGAAGGCTTAAACATCAGTGTCTATGGGTGTGTCTTATGCAAGATATTGGCTCTAAGGGTATCACTAGACATATTTTCGTCTCTGTCTCATTTTGCATTTGTCACTCCAATGTTATTGTTCTCCTCTTTCTTCAATTGCTTCTTCTTACCATCAATATTGAGTTCCTCTTTTGAAACGAAACAAGATACAATTTAGAGTATAACACATGAAAGATGATGAATAATTAAATATAAAATAAAGTAGACTATAAAATATTTATATGACATATACCTCAACATTCGATAGTGGCTGCTATGTGACTAGATGACCTGTATAAAGAAAGAAAATAAAATGTCACAATAGAAAATCACACCTTAAGAACTTTGTATTCAACCTTCAACAAAACCTTAGGTACTATCATACCAACTAATTTACATGTTAAAAATATCAAGCAATATATAACTTTTGAAAAAAAATGGAAAAAAAAAATATTAGTGTAAAAAACATCCTTATTGCTTGTTCTACAAGAGTCATGTTCCTTAAATTTGGAGATTCTTTTACCCACAGTACAAGTTCCTCACTATTATGACCTATGTTTTTAGGATCTTGAGATTGATACAACATAATATTGGATTATGGAGACAAAATGATTCAACATTCCAAAATGATTACCTCAATTGGTTCAATGAAGGTGCTAGCTATGAGTAGTGTCAAAACATTAGGGAAGAAGAACACTAAGCCTTAAGAAAATATATCACCACTTGTCCATTGAAATAAAAAATTTCAATCCCACAACGACCTCTAGGAGTACATTTCGTTGGATGGATATCACACTCTGAGAGATGATTGTCTAATACAATGAGAAGTGTACATATATTGTCATAATGCCTCTCACAGTCAGACCCTATAGGTGTGTCCTATAATATTAATCATATAATAGTATTTAATTATAAATTATGACTATCAAATAATTATTATTTTGAATAATTAGTCTGAAATTTGTGTTTTTCATAATTCTGTATACAAGAAATATTTAGAAAAAAAGTACTTTTTGCGACAAGTTAATTTGAAGTGAATCTAAATACACAAGAAGTTATGGTGCCTCGGTGTTTCTCTATTAGTTATCCACTCATTGTACCAATTTCTCCCATGTCCTCTACTTCTTTTGGTGAATTCCTCTTTGGTGATGTCCAATGCCAATGCAATGGATATTTATCCTTGATGTTTTTCTGAGCCAAAGGGAAGCTCCATAAGTAACAACCAGAAAGTAGCCTCAAAAATATTATTGGGGGCCAAAATACAGTGATTATATGACAAGCCAAGAAGCACTGCATGTTAATCATCTTCCCTTTAATATTGATTAATAATTTCTTTGCATGATCATGTAATACTAAAGTGTCAAGCAAGGACATTAAAAATTAGTCATCTATCAATATGCCCTTTGAGAGTGCTTAGTAGTTAATATCTCCTATTACATACACAATAGATCACCAACTTCAAGGATAACAATATAAACACAACAAAAATGAAATGAAAAGAAATGATAGGAAGTCAAACGTGACTAATCTTGAGTCAGGAAAATACCAAGCTCTTCACATTAGCAAGGAATTCTTAGGCACTAAAATAGAAAATCCTTCCTTTGCATCATTTTAACATTCTCTTTAATTTCTTTAATTGAGAACATAACATTCAGGAAAAAAAAAAAAAATCATTGAAAAAGGGCTCAAAATGCTAACAAATTCTTGAGTGATTGCAGTATCAATTGAACAGAAAGGAAATCATTTGATATTATTTTAACTTGTAGAATATATTGAAGCATATGAATCTTTCTCATACTTTTCTCCTAATCAAATTGTAATCCGTGGGTTCTAGTAAAGTAATCAATTTCGCTCCAAGATCGTTAAGGGATCACTTTGGAGAAGGACTTATAGAAGCATTGGGATAGTAGAAATGGAATTAACTAGGAGGAAAATGGAGCACTTTAGTGGGTGCTCCAAAATATTTGAATGCAACTGAAAATGATTTTATACTCACTCCACACATTTTAAAACAGAAACCATTCAGTTGCATCTCATTTATTTTCCAACTTTCTGTAATATGTAATTCTTTGAGAAATAATAGAGCATTCATAAATATTGTCGTGAAAGAGGACTCTTGATAATCCTAGTAAGTTGGGCTCTAACAAATAAACAGTTTCATGTAGTGAATAAATCTTACATGGTATATTTCAGTGATTAAAATGAAAACTTTATTCTTAATCTCATTAAAACATAAATAAATTCAACCCTAACTAGTTGGGATCTAACAAATCAAAAATTTCATGTAGTAAAGTAAACTTACATGGTAGATCCCAATTATTTGCAATGACTTTTTATTATTTATATCATTACAACATAGATAAATTAAAGAGTACACACATATTTCCTTATCTAAGACAAACTTTGAACACATTCTGAGATCTCATACAAATATAATGATATGATTTACCTATAGGACATGAAAATCTACATCTAGCACATGTCACTGGACAATAGTGTTTATTGAGACACAATCTCATGGCATTAGAATGATGTATATAGATAGTGTTATAGAGATACCTTGCAACACCTATTCAACGCTACCTTCAAGCTTCAAATTCATCATTTGATTTAATTTAGTATAAACTTATAATGGGATTTCATTAAATACAACCCGACAAAAGACGTTTCTGGTATTTTATTTGTGTGTCGATTTAATCTAGTGTAATGTAACTTCTACATATGTGACAATTTAAGTGTAAAAAATTACCCAGACTGATGTTATACAATTAACATATGCGTAATAAGATACAATATGCATGAGTAATAAGTAATATGACATTTACATGTTATATCACGACAAACGTTTTCGCATCTTATTAACTCTTATCTTATAGTTGGTGATGGATATAGCCTTTAAAATTATGAGCCATCCTTGTCATATCTTATATTTAATGATGGAGATAAATTTTAAAAGCATCAACCTTGTTTGTTATTTTATGTACAGTCAATTTAAATGGAATTTCTCATAACTGTATTCAATATTATCTTGTACAACTGGAAATAAAATGATGTGGGGGTGATGTTTCCAGTGATTTTCAAACTTATTTTAATTAACTAAATTTAGCCTATTTAAAGTAAATAGTTGCATTGATCATCTTAATTTTAAGTCAATAACTTTGCTTGAGGGCATCTTCATGACATCCACCATCTTTGAAAATGATAAAATATTAGTAGTATCTTACACTAAATAGATAATATTGGCATAGAATCTTTTATTTCTTTTTTTACTTCGTGTCACAAATTTATTGATATTTTATGATTCTTTGTTTTGATTTCCATGCTATGACTCGATTCATTATGCCTGCTAGGAATTTTAGTTGTGCACACATCATAGTGCCCACTTCTAATTGTATAAAAAACAGAGTATGCACATTGACATGTAGTGACAAGTGGGTGTCTATTTTACTCAATGATATGGTTGGTTTTTAAACCCATTCCAATCCTACCACAATGAAATTAACAGAGATAAGGACACAAGAAGGATTATGAACAAATTAAATTAGATAGTTTACAATGCAACTCAAATTGTACCTGAATGTAACGAGAAGTATTAGCAGTTGCCTAGTCACCGAAGAGCATCGAAACACATTGTGAGAAATTCCTTGCATTATGATAATTTGGTTGCACCTACACTAATCCTATGTAGTAGTTCCTTTACTTGCCTATAGATATAATTTTAGAAACAATCATACTCATATAATTCTTCACTATATGGATAATCTCCCCCCCCCCCCCCCATTGATAGTTATTTTTAAAGGAAATAGAATAGAACTCTCTAATTGCATCATCGACTTTGAGAACAATGCTTGAGTATTTCTAGGTGATTGTCAAACGAGTCTCTACTTAGGTCCACGAAATAGTTGATTTGTCTCCATCGCACAAACCTCTTTACATAATAAAATTATAGATCCTGTGTCTGCATTCCTTGTCCCCGACATACCAATTCTTTACAGTGGAATACTCTATCATTTCTGCCTTGGTGCAATAGAGATCCACTAGTGTCACATAGAGATGATTGGTGTCATAAAATGGTGCAGTGCATCCTCCAATATATGTCACAAAACTCCTCTCATTTACAAAAATAAGAGTCCTCTCAAACTTCCTAGTCTCCATCTCATCCATCTTGAAATAAGTGGTTATTTCCATTAGTGACAAAGTGTGCTTGGGGATTTAATAGAAGGAGCTATCACTAAAAAAAAATACAATTCAGTATAATAGTTATCAGAAACAGGAACAACCCTGCCTAGCTACTTCCTAACTAGATCAATATATTCCTGAATTACCTGTTATAACGAACAAAAGATAACCTCAATTTACTATAGTGTCTACCTATGCATGATAGAAATGAAAACAATGTAAAAAAGAACATATACAACAACATTTGTCAATATCTTGCTCTAGTCAAGTGCATGCCAAACTTTTGAAAAGTATCAAGAAGGTTAGGATCCACCTCATCCAGGATCCTCTTTTTCTTCTACTTCCTCTGTTTATGTTTAGAATAATAACAAAGGTCTTGGAAATTGATGGGTGGGTAAAATTTATCAAACCATTTTGGTTTTTCCATTTTTAATCATTGTCTATAAGCATTGAGTCTAAATTGCAGAAGCCATTCAGGTTCCTTCTTTCTTGCTGAAATTAACTTAAGCTTTAGAGAGTTGTAAGGTTTAATGGATATAATTATAGTTTACTAAAAATATAGTAACATGGTTTAAAACTGTCAGCATTGAGATCATAATCTAAGGATGAAACATAAAATATTTTATGTTCATGATTATAAGAAATTTTAATTTCATGTAACAAAGTTTGAGGAAGGTCTAGTTCTTGCATCCTACCAGAAAATTTTCTTACATCACTCGAGCCCTTTGAATTTGGGCATGGTAGAGTCCATTACACAAACACTCAACCACTAAAAGAAAGGTGAAACGAAAAAATAAAATTTCATGCATTCTGACTCTAGAAACGTTAGGGAGGAGTGAACTGATTTGTACAATAAGGATGTGAAAAATTCTTACTTGTCCATTGTCTTTTGATGGGTTGTTGGCCACAAACAATATCTTTATTATCATAATCAAGATTTTCATTATCATGATCATTAAACCTTTTGTACAATAAGGACATGAAAAACTCTTATTTGTGAATTGTCTTTTGATGAATGATTGGCCACAATCAAGATCTGCATTATCATAATCATTATACCCTCAATTCTAGATGAAATTTATGATTTTATCATATAATACTCGAAGTTCTTTACCCTTAAGAACAAAAATCCTCTTTAGTAAAAAGGAAGTACCCTCCATAAGCCAATTTCATACCCATGTACAAACAACCAAAATCTAGAATGGTGCACCTGGGCTTGTCCCAATGAATAAGAAATACCAACCCCAGGTGAGAAAATAGTTGAGGTGAAGTCTGCCCAACTAGTGCACCACTCTGCACTGTGCTACCCTAGTAAACTCCTACCCTATTGAACTTGGAACTGTTGGAAGGTGCCCAACAACTACATACAAAATTATATCATTTCTAGCTTAGACTCCTTTGAGAAAACCCAGAAGGGAATTCCGTTGGATTTGACTTTGTATTTTCAGCCTCCTTGGAGCCTCTCCTTAATTTCGATTGCCAAATTTGACTTACAGGAAACAACCTACAAATCCCCTTGTAAACCTCTCTGAAATGAATGTTGGTTGTACCTCTGCTATCCAATGCCTTTCTCCTCAGATGGCTCTTGGTCAAGATTGAATGCTCCCACAAGTCCCCATGAATTACTGATATAGGACTCTGTGCAATCCCTCTACCCAAAAATTCAAAGAACTAATGCACTGGTCTAGCTTGCTGCAAACTACAGCAAAAATTTCGTCAAGAAGTATCCTCCATAGCTCCTAAAACTCCCAACAAGCAATGAATCAATTGGATGGCTTCCAAGCTCTCGTGCACGTTTTTGGTTGCCCAGCAAGTACGAAGTTCCCTCTCTGCGCTAATGGCTAAAGTGTTTGTCTACACCAAACTCCCTAAAAATCATATGGAACAACCTCCCTAGGGTGGGCATGGATGGTCCCTCAAGGAAGCCGTTGAATCTCCCAAGTGAGGTGTTCATGACTAAACAGTTGGTAGACTCACTAAGAAAAGTGTACAAAAGAGTGTTTGTTTGCAAATGTTCAGGATGAAAACAAAATGAGAGCTGACTTCTCTTTATAACTCCTTAGACCCCCTTACCCTCATGCGGGCCCCTCCATCCACCCATTCTATTTTCCCTCCAAGAATATCGAATGGCTAATTATAACTCCTATGTAGGTGGCCCCCACATTCCACTAGTATCTAAATAAATTTGATTTGGCCCCTATGTCCCTAAGTTGAAAGTGTGGGGCCCTCTTCCTTAGTAAAAAAATTTCAAAATTGTGTAGCAGCACCTTGTTACTAATGTGTTTGAGAAGGGACATGATAGTCCTCCCCTCCCAAATGTTGCTTTCTCTCAAGAAATATTAAAGTTGGGTGCTCCAAAATATGCTCACCCTCCCATGTGGCATCCTCATTTAGCAAGTTCTTCCAATGCACCAAACATCATTTGTCCTCAATAAATGCTTGAAGAAACACCCTCTTTTATTGTGGACCCCCATTATCACTGCAAACTTCACCAGGGTCCCAGGTGTACCATTGGATTGTCCCTGATCATTGTACTATCCTATAGTGAAGGAGTCCCTTGATACCAATATCCCAAACCAACTTGATGAACATGACGCCCTCATTGCTCCACTCATTATATTGTCAGATATGGGCATTAGAACCCCTATGTCTATCATCAATAAGTAGAGAATCCTGATGATGTAAAATTCTACCTAATCCTCATGGATCTTCTCCACCGAATAGTCCACCCCATGCGCTCTTATTGTGAGCCCTTCAATATATAACTCGATCCTTATGCGAATTAAGCCTCTCCTGCATGAGCTCCTCCTGAAATCCTCTAACTAGCCATCTTGCCATGTTGATGAAGTCTCCCATGCCCTTAGCGAATCAATGAAACTTGATCGAGAATCTTGATGACCCTCCCCTATAGAAACCATCTCACCCCTAAAGGTATCTGAATTTCTAAGTATTATGATGCTAGGGTCCCATGCCCGATGTAAAAATAAAATATCTTGCTAGCCACGCGACACCCTGGTCATCACTAACTATCTAAACGTGCTCATACTAGAGCCTCCTCTTCCATAGATCTCGACCACAATCTATGTGATGATCGAGGTTAAGCCCAACCTACGAAAGAAACCCAATAGTGTCAACGCATATCCCTCCATGGCTAGCCCCAATCCTGAGCAACAATCGGCCTCACCCTATGCTGAGAGCTTTCGTGATAACCCATTTGATTGCCTATGAATGAATCAATTTGCATTTTATCCTTCCCATGCTCACTGAGGAGTGGATTATCCCACAAATCCAATAGATCCTCCGATCTCATAACCATACTAGAGGTTCATAGCCCCCAATCCTCTCTGCCTCTCTCTATGATATGTTGCTAGCTATTAGAACTCCTTTTTGCCTCTTCTTTGACCCTTGTAGGTATCCAATTGGTAGGCATCGAGCATCAAAAACCTTTGTTGTGAATAACCAACTTCTCCACATCTACCAAATCACACAGCAAGATATACTATCCCAACTCCTCATGAATTTGTGATGGTCCTGTTGGAACCCTAGGCATCACCCTTCCAGCAAGGGATACCATCGCTCAACCTCATGCACACCTAATGTCTCAAGTTGTCAAGCTAGAAAAGAACCATACAACTCCCTCTTGGTCACCTCCCAAGTGTGAGCCTAGGCTTGGAACATATGCTACCTCAACAATCAACCATGTTATCCCTAAGCCTATATATGTCAACTCGTGCACGTGCCAAGTGTCTCAACTCGAGATTCTCCTCGCGGCCCATGGCACGTGGTGTCTCATCCAACTTTCTAGGGTGAGCCTCTGCTAGCTCCCCATACTACTAGTGTAACCCCTTATTGTTATTACTGAAACCCCCTTATTATATTATTTTCCCCATAATAGTCCCCATATTGTTATGATTGTGCCCCATAAAATCCCACTATTGTTATTGTTGTTCCCTTACATTATTACTATTATGTCTGCTTTGATTACATTATGACCCCTTAGACTCCTATATATAGAAAGGAGATCTTGTCATTTGTATCATCCAAGAATTGTGAATTTGTGTAATGTAAAGGAGGTTTCCCCCTCAAAGAGGCTTATTTCTAAGGAGTGCTATAATATCAAGCTATCCATGGGAGAATATGTTTTGAATAGTCTAATGCTTTCCATTGCAATCGGTGGTTCTGCTGTTGTACTAGAATTCCAATGGCTAAAATATTTGGGGAAACCAGGAAAGATAACAAGCTCTAATGGCATGACAAAGCTTCTAAAGGAAGAACAACATGGCCTAATTGCACAATTATGTTCGCTAGAGGTTCCCACATCGAAATCATCTATTTCTCCATATCTCCAAAATGTCTTCGACAATCATTCCAAGGTATTTGAGACTCACAAAAGGCTCCCAACTATTTCTGATCATGATCATGCTATTCATTTTCCAAGAAGTGGTCCATCAAACAGATATTTTCATCTAGATCCCAAAACCGGGACTACCAGCTTGATTTTTCATTATTTTCCTTTCAATGTTACAATACATATTTATACATGCCGAAGCATCCAATAATATGGACTAAAAACCATTGTGTCCAAAACCATGGACCAAAACCCATCGTGTCCAAAACCATGTGTGAAAATCATGTACAAGACCATAGGAAAGTCCGCCCAACCTAATATAGGGTCCAAAAAACAAAATTTTTCAGGGTGTTGCCACTAACCCCATAGAGGAGGGTTACCTTGATCTAGGTGGATATTGGTAGCCACCTGCCAAGTCCACCTAGACCCCCACCATTGTCTTTCTCAGCATTTTTAGTTTCCTTAATTGTAGCACAACTTACTA
>APFE030100832.1:0-14627 GCA_000404065.3 Pinus taeda
AATTTAAATTGTGAACCTTTTACTATATTGATATTTTTTTGTTTTTTCATTTTTTATATTACATAGAAAGCATATATGAAAACACCACACCATATGGTGCAAAGTTTAGAGAATTTATTTTTTTTTTTTTTTTTTTTTTTTTTTTAATTGAAAAAAATATCACATAGAGAGCATACATACAAACACCAAACTATAAGGGAAAAAACACTCAATATAATTTAGTTTTTAACTTACTAAAAGTGAATTGGGCATGAAATCCTCTTTTTTACTTGGGCTACCATAATCCTTTAAGTAATATCACTAGCATGGATATCACTAGCATATCCATGTAGGATACAATCTCAAACTCTATATTATAAACATTATATAAAATAATTTGAAAAAACAGCAAGCAACACGTGGCCTTCATGCTGGTGAGCCATCGCATGAGGCGGACCTGTACGCGAGTTCAATGCGAAAGCAGTTTGTGCATTTGACTGAGCTAGCGGTGGTTCAGTTCTCCCATAGCATTAATCCAGCTATCCAGATTGAATCGAGTGCCAATGGTCTTTTTTATTTATAACTTTTCATTTTTCAAAGATTAAATGAATATATTCTCTTCACGGAAAAATACCTCTGCTTTCCTTAACGCCCCGAAAAGTTGTTCCAGGGAATGCTGGTAAGCTTTTTGAAGCGAATTAATGAATTTTGGAGTAATTTAATGGACAAACAGACTCTTTTTTCAAAAAATGGTTAAATTCAATATTATGTATAATTTTATTTTATATTACTATTTCCAGTAATTTTCCAAAGCCATAATCAACCATATGTGAATTCATCCATTCATTAATTAAAATATAATATTGTTATCTTAATATGTGGATAATTTCCGAGATTTTTTTTTTATATGTTTTATAGAGTATTATTCTTATAACGCATCTTTATCACATCTTTATGTTATAATTTTTTTATAAATTAATAGGTAATTTGAGAAATATTCGTTGGGAGCACATTACGAAAATTGGCACCATGTATAGCCAAAGTTACTGCACCCGCTGATAATGAATTAGTTTAAAATTTCATATTTTCCTGAATTAAACCCTGAGAAAAACTGGAAAAGTTCAATTTTAACCATAGCAAGTCTTTTTTTTTCAATGCTGAGGCATCAACGATTTCTATGAAGATCTGGTGATATATTGAGCAGTTTATTGATTTCCCACTCAAGAATTTTTCAGACATCTAGGAATGCTTAAGCTGGAATGCTTAAGCTGGAGGAGCAAACAAAATATAATATGGCATACCATTCCATTAACTGTTATTTGGGAAATATGGCCATGGCACAAGGGGAATTTATTTGAAAACTTTTGAGAACATACAATACAGGCAGTGGATGGCATCATTTAGTGGTATCATTTATCTATGGAGAACAAAAAGAACACAAGAAGTACTATTTCTAAAAACCCTGGTCTTGCGGATATATATCTGCCGGATTTTTTCGATGGGACAGCACAAAGGGATGTTTGTGGATGCGTTTTTTTGGCTCAAAATATGGGAGGAACAAGTATTTTGGGTTCATTGGGGTTCATTGGGGTGCTGGCCAGGGCACAGGCATGAAGGCTAAAATTATTGCATTATGAAATGTAGGCAAATATGAAAACGGGAAGCCGAGCTCTCTGTTGGTGCCTAGGTTCAGTGTTACCTCTGAGAAATACGGGGTATATCCTCCTTCACACGAGCCGCTCACGCCCTCCCACGAGCAGGAACTCCTGTTGCCTGCTAACATGCGCGGGTCTTAGAACAATGTGTTTGCTAACCTGAATCTGCAATGTGTTTGCTAACTTGAATGAAGATAGAGGGCGATGGAATGAAGACATGTCGACAACTGTAAACAATGGTGTCACGATGACAAGTATAATGGTGCTGCGTTTATGCAAGGTCCACACGAATTTTGAAACTTAGGATAAATTAAGCTGCCCACACTAAACTAACATCAGGGCAAGTGATGCGAGCAATAAGAGGGTAAATAGAAAACTTTGGCTAAAATTTTTTTGCAGAGAAACTGCCCAGCGTAAACTTTGGTTAAAGAGTAAATAACCGGTACAAATTTACGGTCAACGCATCAATTAATAGCCAGTCAACTTTCTCTGCCCACCGTAAACTTTGGTTAAAGAGTAAATAACCGGTACAAATTTACGGTCAACGCATCAATTAATAGCCAGTCAACTATGGATCGAACGCTAATAGTCCCAGGCAGGAATTAATAAGGATAAAAATAATTATTGTAAATTGTAGTTTAAAAATATGTGGTGTTTCAAACTTACATTATTATGAGTCACAAAATCTCATAATTTCAAATTAAAATTCATTGTATATATTTATCCATACAAAATTAAACATGTACATATGAGTTTATTGATTGAACTAAAATGTGGCTATAGACAATATTAAACTTGTACACATGGATATGAGAACAAATCCCAAATATGTATGAGAGTAATGTAAAAAACTTAACAAAATGAAAATGGAAAAATTTTAATAGGAAGAAAAATAAAAAGTAAATACAACTTAATGATATAAAACTTTATGCTTATTTATTTATTTATTTCTATTTTATAGATCATTACTTCAATATTAAAAAGCACAATCTTATTATTATCTAAAAAAAGCCATACATATATATATATTCTAAAGTGTTTGTCCATATTTTTTAATATTTATATCTATTAATTTGAAATTTATATTAATTTATTTATTGTTTCATAATATATATATAAGCTAAAGTGTTTGTCTATATTCTTTTTAATTTTAATAATATCTATTAATTTATTTAGAATTTTATATTAATTTAGTTATTGTTCATAATAACTTGTGGATCTTTCTTAATGTCCTTAATCATCTATTAAGGGACGAAAAATTATATATAAAAAATGAATTATATATTTATTAGTATGATTATATGTTTTATTTAATTAAATATTTATATTTTAAAATTAAAATTAAAAATAAAATATTGGAATTATTTTCTATATCAAAATTTTAATAATTGAGTAATTTAATTTAATTTAATTTGAAAGATATATATTATCAATTTTTATTTTTTGTTTGTTTGTTAAGTTGTGTGAGTTTTGATATGACTACACATGACTACATGTTTAATCTTTGGTTTGAGAAATTAAGACCCATGGATATCTAAGCCATCAAAATCTACATCAAACATTAACATGATTGGATTATGACCTTAACACCACAAAGTGCCTTAAAAGTACACCTTGTATCCCTGTCTATTCTACATATGAACTATCAACCTTAATTTTTAATAATGAAAATTTATATAAATAATTAATAACAATAAAGAGTTATAAAATAACTATAGAATAAATATTAATAACTATCAAAATTCATATAAAGAATTTTGAAAAATAAAAATAAAAATAAATTTATAAATAACTAGTTAAATAAATTGCTTATTGTAATTATTTTTGATCCATTAACGTTTCTTTTTATTTTATAGTATTTTTCTTAATGACCCTTAAATCATGAATCACATAAGTATCCAATATGAGAAACTAGATAATAATAATAATAATACGTGTCTTATTTTAATTGGATATTGACAAACAACAACGAAAGCACTCAGTGAACCCTTCGTTAAAAACACCTCCCGTGTAATTATTCTAATAAATACATGGTAATAAATAGATGGAAATATGTGTACTTAAATTTATACTAAAAGAAAAATAATATAATTAAATATATATAAATAATAATATTAATATTAACCAAAAAAAGGGTAGTAAGTAATCTATTAATGACCCAAGACCTAAAGGTATTTGGCAGGAGTGAAGGCTTGCCCTTTTACGAGCTACCAGTGGGTCATTCCATGTGGCGTGGTTTTCCTTGAATATTAGTGATGAGTCACCTTACGAGCTATCAGTGGGTCATTCCATGTGGCGTGGTTTTCCTTGAATATCAGTGATGAGTCACTTTGCATTTGCCGACAACAGCCAGAGATGGTTGTCCTCATTGTTGGTTTGACCACTGAGTTATGATAGGTTTTTCCACTGTTTAAGAAAAAAAAAAGAGAGTATGTGGAAGAGTTTTTGGTGAAAATCTTATTTTTTTTGTAGGTTGAGTTTAGATTGAGGCCACTACATATATCCTCTAAATGGCTTCCATCCCAACCCCTCCCCATAAAACTTAAATCTATAATCTATACAAACTAAACCCCACACAAACCAACTAATCTAAACTTTATAGATCTTAATAAAATAATAATAATAAAAACAAAATTATCTTTAAAAATAATTAAAAAAAGAAATTCTCTCAAATATATCTTTCAAAAGGATTAAAACACGTGACTGAACAATGTGCCAAACGCTTTCTTTGACACCCCACGAAATCATCCATTGACAATCATCCTATTTTTCAAGGTGCCGGAGTGGATAGACAGAGGTTTCTTACGACACGAGGACGAGATGGTGACTCGGTTCCATAAGACGGAGGAAAGGGTCAATTCGACTTTAAAATTGAGCATATCGAATCTTGTTAGCTCGAATGTCTAATAAAGTCTAAGTTTCTTTAGAAATGGATTTTTATAATTTCAACCTCAAATCCTTTTTAATGATTTCATGATGTAAATGGATTTTTATAATTTCAACCTCAAATCCTTTTTAATGATTTCATGATGTGAGGATGAGGATTTTTAATGATTTGATGATGTGAGGGTGAGGATGAGGATGAGGATGATAAGAGGCTAAGATGTTGGTATTATTTATCTATTAAATATTAGAATTAGAATTAAAAAAATTGTCGAATTTTGTTTTATTTTATTTTAAGAGGTAGATGTTTTTATGGGAATTGAATCTTGATCACTAGTAAGAAAGCTCTATATTACTCCAATCTTTTTTAAACTAATATTTTAATAATTCTATAAAAACTCAAAACTAATTTTGAATCATAAAATGATCTAAAACTGATACAAATATTCTTATAATTAAATCTATCTAAATTTTAAAGTTTGAGCATTTGATTTGATTAAACTTAAAGAATTCATTGACTACTATGTTATGTTATGAGATAGATTTGAGAAAATCTTGAAGTATTTGCAAAAAAAAAATTAAAAATATAACAAGTATAGATTCTCCAATAAACTAGAAAAAATTACCTCAATATATTTAAAAAACTAAAACTCTAAAAAACATAAATCTCAAAATTTGATAACTGCTAAAAAAAATTCTAAATCAAAAATCAAAAAATAAAACTTAAAAACATAAATTCTCTAAAATTTGATAACTGCTAAAAACTTTTTCTAATCAAAATCATTTTTCTAAATTTAATAGTCTTTCAAATTTCACAATTACTCTAAAGTTACACACCTTATATTTTATTATAATATAATAACAATAAGACTTTAAGATATGAAGACGTTGCTATTCTCTTTTCCCAATAAAATACATATATTATAATATTTTTATTTAAATTTTACATTTTCCCTTTTAGTTAATTTTTTTTTATAAATATTCTTACCATTTACATAATTATTTCCCAAACAAACTTTCCTGCTTTATTTTTTTCCATAACCAACTTCCTAACTTCACCTTTTTCCATTTCTCTAATCCATTTAATAATAAAAAATGCAATCTTTATAAAAACTTACCAATTTCAACTTTTTCCATTTCCCTCGTGAAATGTTATCTTTGAAAAAAAAAACTACAAATTTCACCCTTTTCTATTCATATAATTCTTTTCCAAATTAACTTCCAATATGAGTTGTTTTCCATTTATCTAAACCTTCCCCAAAAAGAATTCCATTCTTCACCTTTCTCCATTCACCGAATCCATTTAACACAGAGGGCTACGATCATATTGATGTTAGTAAATAAAACTTTGTAAAAGCTTTTTAACTTTGATATAAGGAGTTGTAGGATACATATATTTTTTTTAAGGTTCGTAGTATATTACTGTTTACATTGTTCATTGGGGAAAGATTTGAACCTAAATTTTGGGGACCAAAGTCTTCACTCACACGTGGTCATTGCGAGTTGAGCTATATTGTAATATAGCTATTAAAATAGTAAAATTAAATTATGGTTAACATTGATTTAGATACATATTAAAATAGTAAAATTAAATTATGGTTAACATTGATTTATAAAATTGATTTTAAAAATAAAAGTTAATTTCAATTTTTTTATTTATAATTCTAATCAAAGTTATATACAATTATATATAAATAATAATTAGTCGCATATAAAGAGTTAGGATTCAAACTACAAGGTGTGAAGTAAATTTCAAGTTATTTTTTACTTTTATTTAGAATGTGAATGTATTAATGATTGCATAGTATTTTTTTATCAAGTTATTTTTAAACAATTCATTATATTAAAAAAAAGTTTTGCCGTGCATGTATCATGGGATTTGTTTTTTTACTCTGTGAGATATAATAGAGGTGAAGGAGACTCTGTTGTGTGTAAAAGTGCAATGTAATGAGCTCCAATGCTTATGTTCGAGTGTAGCTTTGTGTGGTAGAGTTTATTTGGAGTATATATATATATATATATATATTTGTGTGTGGATATTTCTCCACATTGGGGTTTTACCACATAATACCCGTGTAACCACATTCACACCCCATGACCTTACCTTGGGTAATGGAAGGTGTTACCTGCTTTCTTTAACCTAATCCCCAAGGTCTGTTACGAAGATGGGGCAAGAAAAAACACCTCATGTATGCAAGTTCGCAGGATTAATTTTTGATACCACTATTGTGAGTAACTTGTTGAGAGTTCTTCAATGATATAAAATTTGACTCAATCCGAACCTAGGATCAAAAGTTACACCCATTTGAAGTTTGACCTGTTAAAAAGAGGCCACATCATCAAACTACCCACATGGTTCCCTCATGGCCTTCAAGTCAACCTAGTGACACCCACTAGCCAGGTCCATGTTAGGCCGACCTGTCGCTTGTTTTCTTTGCCGCTCGTGGCAGTTCAACGTTGAATAAGAGCAAGTGTCAGTGGGCAGTCCCCCGATCCATCAGTGCACTTGTAAAAACAAGTTACCATGCATTGGACTCTCCTAGGGCAAGCAATGCGTGACAATAAGGTTATGTGGTAGAACCTTGATTACGTTAGCCCAATCCTTGTCAACACCCCTGCCATATGTTACAATGTGCTAATATGACAACGATGAGTGGTGAGCGATGGGGTAGAGTTCTAGTGTTGGGTTCCAATCAATATTTTTTTTTACTTTAATTTAGTGTTAGGCCATGTTTCACCCCATTTCTCTTGTTTAACATACCGATTGTGGTCAATGGCCAATGCATGCCTTCACGACAAGGTTCCATTGGGTGTGGTTCCACCAATGCTAGTTTGATGTTGGTCCCACTTGCATATATGTCAATTAGAGACTCTATCTTTAATCAATCTTAACGATCAAAGTAAAGGCCACATAACAGGGTTTTGTTGAATAGAAATGACGACCTTTCCCCACACCCAACCTTCTTTAGTCTTAAGGCAAGTTACAGTCCAAAGGATTGATGCCTAAGCCATCAAACTCAGTGATTATGTTGAATGTATGGGCAACCCATACTGCCATCTTATGGAAGCTATGGTCCTAAGTCTAAAGCCACAAACTCTTGATTTTAACCAAACATATAGTGCAAGAACATGTTTGAACTATATAGATATTCATCCATAACCTTTAGAAGTCAACTTGGTGAACATAAACACGTAATTTTACATTCATAGTGAATATCACAATGGGCAGCACAACCCAAACATGCATTAGATCCATGTACACACATGATATCATTGTAGTTAGGAGTATAATAGTAAGCCTCACAACTCAAGCTTTCATTTACATTTATAAACGCAAAATATTTTGCATCATTCACATATATCAAGACTCATCATAGTCCACAGGACAATATACATAAGAAATTTACTTATGTATGATTGGCAATTAAAGGAGGACTTCAACTCTCCACCCAACTATAAGCCAACTACATCTCAATCTTTCTTGCATCTAACCACCCCGAGCTAGATCCAAAGCCTAAGGTGATGCTATGCTCAAGGAATTTTACACAAAATTCTTGGTCACATACTCAAGAGATGGACTCCATTATCTAGGAGGTTTAACAATTGCTCTCTAACAGTAAGCACCACAATGGCTCACTTACTCTCTGAGTTCAAACACAAGATTTCACCTAAGGTCTAGGTGGACTGCCACTTAGCTCCAGGTTGAATCTACCATGTACATGGTTTAACAACTAATCCGAATGGAAAGTGGCATCCACCCATGGTATTCATCCACCCATGGTATTTATCCACCCATGGAATTTACCCATGGTATTGTAAGTGACATTCAACCATGGTATTAATCCATCCATGGTATTTATCCACCCATGGAATTTACCCATGGTATTGTAATTGGCATCCACCCATGGTATTGTAAGTGGCATCTACCCATGGTATTCATCCACCCATGGTATTTACCCACCCATGGAATTTACTTGTGGTATTGTAACTAAAAAATGTTATAAATAACAAGTCACATTTTGTAAAAGGATAGATTGTCCACGACAATGTAACTTTTACAATTATTCTCTGTTTAAACAAAAAAAATTCTCTGTGGTATTATTTATTGTGTGTTCTCCTCTTTTATTGTGGCATTTCAAATTTTTAGATTTTGGGGGCCAAGATCCGGATCAGTGGTATGAGATTCAGGTTACGACTCCATGGGAATGAGGGTTTGAAGCATATTTCAATTTCAAAGTTTTGTAACAGTCTTCAGTAAACTTCATGCAAGTTATACGACCTCCACAAAACATTTTAGAAGGTGAAAAATAGCTCATTTGAAAATTACTTTCTATTAGATCAAATGGGTTTTAACAGAATCTGATTTCATTTCCCAGTTTGAGAGATATGAGCAATTGAAGTTACACATGTATGGAACGTTGCATGGTCGCGTGTACCATGAACTTCTGGAATTATTTTCTCACTCCATAGGTCATAAAATTTCAAGTGTATTATATCAATGGAAATTTCGTAATACTTCAAATGGGTCTTTGATGGAATTCGATTTCATCACCCGTAGTAGAAGTTATCAACAAAGTTGCAACAAGAGATTTATTGCTAGAAAAAAATGTGAAAGAAGCCTTTACAACATTTCATTGGATAAGAGAATCTACCAAACAAACCACCATACTTTTACTAAGTAGAATGACAAGCATCACGATTATGGGTCACCAAAAAACCTAAGGTTATGGGTCAAACACACAAAACCCTTGTCATCGAAGTCTATTTGCTAGGTCGCACACTGTTAGTATCACAGTTGGTCACAAGCATTACATGGTATCTCTATCCTCGGATCTTCATTTGTCATGGTTATGGGTCATCCACAAACTCACACTTCATCGAATTCCATTTTCTAGGCCGCACATTATTAGTATCATAGTTGTTCATAAGCATTACATGGTATCTCTATCATCGGATCTTCGTTCGTCATGGTTATGGGTTAACCACACAAAACCCCTCTTTTCAGTGGCCCTTCATATTCAATAAAGGTTTCTCAGGAGGGAACTTCATGCAACGGGGACGATTGCTTCTTAATATGGGAGGAATGATCTAAATGGAAAGTGGCTTCCACCCATGGTATTTATCCACCCATGGAATTTATTCATGGTATTGTAATTGACATCCACCCATGGTATTTATCCACCCATGGAATTTATTCATGGTATTGTAATTGGCATCCAACCATGGTACTCATTCACCCATGGTATTGTAAGTGACATCTATCCATGGTATTCATCCACCCATGGTATTTAACCACCCATGGAATTTACCTGTGGTATTGTAACTAAAAAAGGCTATAAGTAACAAGTTGCATTTTGTAAAGGGACATATTGTCCACCACAATGTAGCTTTTACAATTATTATCTGTTTTAATAGAAAAAGTTTCTTTGTGGTTTTGTTTATTGTGTGTTCTCCTCTTTTCTTGTGGAATTTCAATTTTTTAGATCTTGGGGGCCTCCCCCCAATATCCAGATCAACAACTTCCATTTTCTAACAAGCACTGCAAGGGTTTGTAGTCCACTATCCAAGTGATTTAATATCTCTCTAACAAGCACCACAATGACTCAAACCCAATGGTATAACAACTATGTAGCAAGTGCCAAGTAGTTCAATACATCCACTAAGCTTCCCACTTGCGATTTAGGCTTAGACAAACCATCCAGTGGCCACAATACAAGAGATACAAGGAATGATACCCTAGGTTTTTGAATACTGTTTCTCAGAAAGGTCCAGTTCAACTTAGTCATTTTTACCACTTAGTTTAGTTGAATCCTTACTCTTCACTGGTAGGTTTCTTTATTTTCCCTTGGCTTCGATCCCCGAGGAGGAAACAAGGATGGGCATCATCCTCCACCCATGCTTCCCAATCCATAACTTCAATTCCTATCAGGTGGGTTGGTCATTTGTCAGGGCAATGAGTCAAGGAAATTCAATGCATCTAGTATGGGTATGCTCATGGCATGAAATAGGCTCTCCCCTCAGATATTTTGGATATGCGTGTCTCTACTTTAGTCAACCATCGATAAATTTTGTATTTATTATTCATGCATTCAAAATCAATCATGGTTTCCAACTGTGGGTCCCGTGCTGGTGTCCACACAGTCACATTTACATATATTGGGTGAAATAAAAGGGATGCTACGCCATATCTCTCCCTCTCTCCATTTTGTTAGATTTCATAAATATGCATAAATATATAACAAAACAAATCAAAATACTATGTAGTAAATCAAAATGCACAAAACAAAGGACAAGAGAGACAAGAATTGCGTGGTGAAACACTAGTGCGTAGAAACATACATGGAAGTAACTCCTTTATTCTCCAAATAAAATCCTTAATCATATAGGACTACACCCCTACATAAACATATAATGAAGCTCTACACAGTCTAATATCCTATTAGAAAATGTAGTAAATCAAAATGCACAAATCAAAGGAAAAGAAAGACAAGAATTATGTGGTGAAACCCTAATGTGGGAAACATCCCTCGAAGCAACTCATTTATTCTCCAAGTAAACTTCCTAATCATACAATACTACACCCCAACATAAGCATTAGAGCTCATTACATTGTGCTATTGTACACAATAGAGTCTACTTCACCTTTATTATATATTATAGAGTAAAAAGAAAACAAATCCCATAATAGATATAGGTTAAAACCTTTTTTTACAATATAATGAATTGTTGAAAAATAACTTGGTTAAAATATCACTAGGCAATCATTAATACATTCACATTTTAACATCCCCCCCTCAATGATGAGAAAAGAGGAAGATGCCATTAACTAACATTCCCCCTTGATGGCAACTTCTCACATTCCCAGTAAGTTATGAAGTTGGAGAAACTCTGCCATTGTGATGGATTTGGCAAAGATATCCATAACTTGTTATTTCGTAAAGAAATACTTGAGACAAAAAACACTATTAGCTACAAGATCTTGAATGAGTATCAAGATCAATGTGTTTGGTCTTGGAGACATAAAACACCATCAACTACTAAGTTTTGAATGAATATCAAAATCAATGTGTTTGGTCTTGGAGACAAAAAACACCTTCAGCTATTGAATCTCAAATGAGTATCAAGATCAACGTGTTTGGTCTTAGAGTGATATACTAAACTATAAAAAAGCACCTTAATTACCACATCTTAGCCTAGTGAAGCAGTTGAAGCCACACTGATTCTATAGCTACTCAAATAACCTTTTGTTCCAACCCCTCCGCAAACTTTGCATAAAGGAAAACAAATAACACAACTTTACCCTTTGAGTTGTTATGACTATAGAGGTTAATAAAACATAATAACTCATGGTAAAATCCCCTTTACAACAAGGCTCCCAAAGAAGTTTGAATGTTGTCACCAGCAACAAGCAACATTCTCGAAGAAGTTTCAACAATATCACTAGCAATAAGTGACACTTCTAAAAATGTCTAAACACTATCACAAGTAACAAAGAAATACTTCTAAGGAAGTGTGAACATTGTCACCAGAAACAAGCACCACTCCTAAATAAGTTTGAATGCTATCTCAAGTAATGAAAGTAATCACCAAACAAGTTGCTAGGTCACCATCCAAAAATACAATCTTAGCAACAACAAAATATCTTTGTCCACAAACATAGTCTCTATCAATACCTAAAAAGGTACTAACACATGTGGTAGTACATGACTATGTCTACCAACAACTCAATCAAGCATAATTTAGTTGGTCTTAACAAGTCCTAGTTGAGGCTCTAGTCGATGAACATTTTTGGTCAAGCCTCGGTCAACCATATCCACAATAATCAACAACAAGTAAAAGGATAACTGTATGACAATACAATGAATGAGACACAATTAATGAATTCCCCAAGCATTTGTTAAACATACTCCAAGACCATTCATCACTCCAACCACATTGCATCCTTATAGAAAACATTGGTCCACGATTATTCCTTTAACGTATTTTCTTTAAATATATAAAAGAATAATTGCATGTTTCAAAGAATCTTGATTCTTGTGTAATTTCCTTTGATTCTTATGAGAATGATGGTATGGCATACATGCAAGATCAAGTTTTGATCCACTAATAAGAGTATAAAAACCTTGTATATCTACAACACTATATTCTCCAATGACTTTGTTAATCATCTCAAAATCTGCTCAACACAATCAATAGAGGGAAACTCTGCTCAACACAATCAATAGAGGGAAACTCTTCTAGAAATTTGGTTTGAACTCCTATTGCAACAAGTAATATCTTCCAGAATTCAATGGGATAAGACGTAGGTAGTAAGGCATGAGTAATAACATCATATCCAAGACCTTATTTAGATGTATGTATCTTAGGGGAAATAGGATTAACAATGCCTTTCCCATTCTTCCCAACTCCACCTCTAGTATAACCTATCTTGCTAAAAAGTTGGGACCTAATATGTATAGTGTGCTTTTGAAACCTAGGAGAAACAACATGATTAGTACCCAGTAAACCATGTGATGAAAAATAAACACCAACATCAACTGTATTATAATAAATTAGAATACATGCAATATCATTAGTAAATGAGTCTAGTTTCTCAACATCATCGGTCTTCTTCTCAGCATTCTGCAGTCAACTGAATTCCAACTGAAGTTTCTATTTGTAGTCCTATAGAATTTGAATAGTCTTATCCTTTTCAATCAATAGCATTAACAAGAATTCATGATCTCCCTTCAAAGTGTGACACAAAATTTTCAATCTTGCTTACTCTATCTGCAACTAAGAAACAATGGACTACGAGGTAATGACTACTTGATGAAGCAAATAAACATCATTCTTTTCTATAAAATAGTCATAAACATCATCAGTCTAGTCATAGAAGCTAAAATTTTCCACACGCCCACCTGGTTATCTTCAGTTGTTATATGTACTTGTAGACTGCCCGAGACAATTTTCCCAATGAGATATCTTGCATGTTTACAACACTCCTCTCATATAGCTGTAGAGCCTCTAACCTACACCTCATCATCTACTATTATCTACTGTTTTTCATCACCTATCTCTCTCTTTCACCTCATTTTCCCTATAAAACCGCCCAGATCATTACATTAGATGTCATTAAGCATGATCAAGTAAGCTTTGCTAATGTGTGACTGTTTTGTTTAGATTTTGACATATTCACAGGAATTCCGCAGCCATCTGCTGATTCCGCAGCCATCTGATGATTCCGCAGCCTTTTTGTTAATCTCAAGGTTCCACATGCCATTTTGCCAAATGAGCCAAATGGGCACTTAGGAATCAAGGTGCTCGAGGTTCCTGTGCTATTTTTTCAGCCATCCACATCATTTGTGCCTCTGGTCAACAAGGGTCAAGTTACAGTCAACAAAGGCAGCTTAACGGTGATACCTAGCTGTTTGGTCACGTCAGCTCAGACGGTGGCTTGCCCGTGTTTTGCAAGACGTGGGGAACATAATCTAAGTTTGGATTTAATTCCCATGACGACCAGGACCTCCAGCTCACCCACGCAGGCTCATGACGCGTCTATTTAGTTTTAATTGCACATGACAGTTTGTTATTTTTCCGTTTCTAGCAGCACACATAGGCTATCCTTCAGATGCCTATAAATACTTGCGTCTGTGTACGCTTAAGAGACTATTATTTGCTGTATGTTGTGAACTTGTTGTAATTTTTGAGCATTCCTAAAACTCTGTTTTTATAGTGCTGTTCTAGCACTCTTAACTGTGAATTTCTGCATATGGAGTAATAGAACTAGTGCTGTTTTGGAGCTTTCAACACTTTGAGTCTTTCTTGGGTTATGTGAATGGAGGGCCCCTGTTCATACTAGCCTTGTATAGTATTTTCATGTTCAGCATTTTCTTTTCTTGATCTATGTACAGCATAATTCACTTCATTTTAATTCGTTTTGGATCTTTTCTTTAAGCTGATCAGCATTGCTCTTTTGCAGGTTTTTGACTTGGGATTATTTGTGTGTTTATGTGTTTGCTTTGCATCTAGTGGTAGTTTCAGTTGACAGATTTAGAGTTGCTGCTCCTTACTTTATTTCCATAGCTAGTTTTTAGTTTTAATTTTCAAAACTGTCTGCTAATATATGAA